>JAVYIG010011853.1:45000-57591 GCA_035222895.1 Strongylocentrotus droebachiensis | reverse complement strand
TTTGTTCTCAATCGGCCGCTCATACGCTCCCTCCCACATCATAAACAGTGTTTCTTAAAACTGTCCTGTAGAAACGCCCTACACCAAGGCACGTTGGTGTGCGGGTAGAATTTTCCTCTAGTAAGGGGGACTGAGAAGGCAAAATCGTTTAGACCCCGCCCTTCTCACAAGACAATTGTCAATTGTATTTAATAATTCTGCAGTATGGATAAGATTTTAAGTGCCCCAAAATGCAGTTTTAACTTTCCAAAACGCTCCTTCGCATTTTGATAGATGGATTGATTGTTATCACTGTACAAACCCTGTCTACAATAATGCGCTCGCAGCGAGTAGGCGAGAAGATCGATATAGGTTGCGATTTTCCATTATGTTTCGAAATATACTTGACTACACTTGTCAATTTCACAAAAACAATTTTTTTCGCTCGGTCGCTATACGCGTAATTGATAATAATCTTACATTTAAGATGATTATGATCCTTTGATTATGATTCTTGAACATGATATTATTTATTTGTGGTGCTTGATAAATCTTTATAGATATTTATCACATGCAACTATGACATTTTAGATGGTTACCATTTTTTTTTTTTTTCTTCTTCATTTTTTTCTTCTTTCTTTCTTCATTTTTTTTTTTTTTTTTAAATTCAGTTATGAGAATATTATGAGTTATGAGTTTTTGATCGATCGGGTGGGTGGTACATGCACAACATTACTTATTATAGGCTCTGTATAAGCTTGGCTTGTTAGAACTTTTGTGAGTAATGTGCCGCGGGATTCCATATCCTTAAACTGCTGGCGAACAGAGCAACAAGACCAAGCTCTGTAATTATTAGGATCTCTGTCCAGTAGTGCCGTGTTGTGCCATCGAACTGGATCAACCAAATCAATTGATTCATAATATATATATATAATATTTTTTCCCGTAACATGAGAGTAATTTTAATAGTTTCATACTATTAATTAAATGTAATGTTAACTGTTATTGTAATTGTTTTAAATGGGGGCACGCTACAAGAGTCCTATCTCGCACCCAAGGGCAACGTGTCTGACACGGCCGGTTGTAGCAACTACTCCGAAGATCAAGATACATTAATCTTGATCTAAGGAGACACGAACGAACGATGATCCTTTGTATTATACAAACTCTCTAATAGCAGCTATGTGCTATGTTTAATGACAACTGTAACTTAGAATATGCTTAAACTGAGCTTAAAACATGCTCAAGAAAGCTAAATTCAAATACTAAAAGGAGAAGTGCAAACTCTTATTCTTTTTTTCCCTGGTATCGGGGGGGGGGGGGGGGGGCTATATGAAGGTAGCAAGCGTAGCTAAATTTGTCGAGAACAACAAATAAATTAACAAAGCTTTTCGTTTTACCAAGTCATTCCGTATTGAAATATTAACATACGAGAAATAAGCATATTATAGTATGTGCAATGTAGTGAAGGTATACAATCGAGACGAAGATAAATGCTCAAGACAGAGTAACATTTGACTATGTAACAATGTGACAATTTGACTAGTGGCATGGCGTCATTGAAAGATAATACGAGTAAATAAACGTGTATTTCCAGTAGCAAAGGAAGGATGGTGCGTGTATTTATTCAAGAATATCATCGCTGAGAATTGTATTTGCATAAAATATCCTTTCAGGTAGAGACAGTTGATTGATAGCTCAAGTGCAAAAACGTAACACAAACTTGTTTTACGTGATTTGTATTGATAAAGGAATGACACGTTAGCTGCCATGGTTGAATCTTCAAATGAGACAAATATTTGGTTGGCAACAAAAGGAAATCTTACAAAGTTTATTCAGACTGAATTTCAGAGTAGCATGAATAATAATTATTGGATATACTGATATTCAAATGAGTATAATTTGATAAAGACGTACACGTTGTGAGGCGTCATATTCACGTTATTCGTAGAAGTTGATTTACTAGAGTAAAAGTATAGAAATATCTAATATCTAACTCATTGACAAAAAGGCTGTCAACCTGATCGTGAGCTGTTTAGCCCCAGCCCCCCTCCCAAACAGACCCCCCCCCCCCCCCCCCCCACACAACAGAACCCAAAGTCGGGTCGATTTCACCTCATCCAATAATGATAACAATTATGAGGAAATAAAGAAGAAGAAGAAGGGGAAGAAAAGATTTTACCCGACCAAAGCGCATACAGTATTATTACACCGGCTCTAGCCGATCGAGCTCCCATGATAACGCTCAAGCAGTCAATGAATTTCTTCCTACCGGGTACCCATGTACTACACCCGGGTGGAGAGTGGCAAATGAAGATCACTATCTTGCCAAAGGACATTGGTGCCGCAGCAACACTCGTGAAAGAAAAACACTGTGAAAGAAAATGAAAGAATAATGATGCCGACATGAAATGACGGTTCCTCCTTACTGTCGTCTGTCGCTCCATGGTGGTAACCTGCAAGGATTGTGGGGTGGGGAGGGGGGGGGGGGGGGGGGGGGTCTCTGTCGTAATTTGAACCACCAATCCTGACCACTAGGCTACATAGACTGCTATTCATTTGGCCGATAGAGAGGGAACATATACATTGCTTTATATTTCACGCTACTGCTTATTTACTGCCATTGGCATTTTTTGTCACTATGCTTTATCTTGCTAACCTTTGATAATAATATTTAAACTGTTATTTTGTTGCATGATAAATTTGATTGATTGATTATAAGGAAGTAACATAAACCAAGAGAATTGAAGACTATCTAATTCACAAGAATCGAAGAGTTGCCAATAAATTTAATGAAATGAAAGAAAATGTCATGAAAAATTCACGATATCACGGTTGAAGGAAATACGGCAATCTAAATATTTGAAATGGTGCTTTCCCAAGCCTTTGTGATAGAAGGCTCTGTACGCGTTGGTGCTCTACTCGCAAGGTCAAGGAAGCAGCTATTTATCTACCACCATTGATTTGACCTGCACCTGTGTTTTTCTTCACACGTTTATATTTGCAAAACTCCCGAACCTACAAATTGAGGGAATTTCTCCCCATTCATCGATCGAAAATGATTACAGTGGTCGAATTTCTTTGTGAAAAGTACCTAAAAGGAAAAATGTTGAAGATGGTTTCATATTTCGGTATTTTGCAATAATGTGACGTGATCGATTAATTGATATAGTTATTAATTTGTTTTGTTTCAAATGTTCGATGTTTATTTTCCTGCTGTCGAAGGTACGTTTAGAAATCATGTGTCGTGAAAGGGGAGGGGCATAATTAAAAATCAGTCTTCGTGAGGGGAGGGGTAAGGGGGAGGGGGGAGGCGGAAGTTGAAATTCCGCCTATCCAAACGGTGGAGCCCTTTCTGCAAGCTTTAACTCTCTTATGTGATGCTTTAAAGGTATTATGTCCCATTTGCAGGCCAAAAAATTAAAAGGTTAAATTCTATACCGGCATTTGAAAGACAATAGTAATTTAGAACTTCGCTCAAAACGAAAGGGCTTGAAAATGGCTCTTATAGTGGAAACTAATGACCAAATATCATTATGTTTATGTTATATCATTTGTAAACCTTGTGATGTTTTGTATGTTATCATCTTGCTTGGAAATAAAATAAATAAATTAGTTGTCGAATTGACTTAAGTGATTGCAATCACCTAATTAATAGTCTGATTTGCCGACCCTTTTAATGAATGGTCGTACGTTTTGTGCTGCACAAAGATTCAATCAGTTTAATTTTGGCCATTACAAGTAGTGGGTTATTGATGTAGACAAATGGTCATGTAGGCCCTACCTTTTACAGCTCATTTTAAGTATGTTATTACCAAAGAAAAAAATGTCAGTCAGTCACTCAATGCTGTCTGACAGTGAAGTCTAGAAGGTAAAAAGGGTTTCCTTGCATAATTTGAATACTTGGACACTGCTAATGTTTAAATTTCACAGATAGGACATACATGACATGTTCCTAATTCCTGCAAAGTTCTACACAATTTAATGATGGCTGCAAAAGGGACATAGTATCTTTAACATTTAGATCTGAAAAAAATCAATGGTTATAGTTTTTGAGGAGTAACCCGTCTATATGACACGAATTAGATAACTCCAAACATGGCGTTACTCTTGAAAAATACGACCTTTCTCCCATGACGTCAGCTCCCTTTACAAATTAGGCTAAATGACGCACTGTACTAATTTTCATATTCTTTAGAGCCTGGAGCAACTTTTCTTACGATTCTTGTCACAATATAAGAATTGCCGTCATGTTTTTCTTTTCGCCTTGATATTTAGATATTTGTTTCAAACCTTTGACTGACATTGCAAAGCGTACATGTACGTATGCGTAGAGCAAAAGAACAACATTGTCATACGTACGAGGCTATGACAATTGTTCACAATATGAGCTAAGTGAATGTTATAAAATTATTTATGTGTAAAATTTACAACCGAAATATGACAAAGGAGTCGAGTTGGCTCAGTCGGTTAAAGGTCGTGGGCTCGAATCCCAGGCGGATGACTTGAGAATGCGTTGCGTGTTAACGTGCCCCTTCTCTGCAGGCTATGTTACAATGGAAAACACACCGTCCCTCGATTAGGACGTTAAATTGAGATCCCATGTAGAGGGAAATCAACACCTTTGCAGCTTAAGAACCGACTGTAGTGTTCGTATAACGGTATAAGAGTAGGAGAAACCCCGGTGTAGTGGTCCACCTACAGATATCCCAATAGGGTCAGGGGATTCAGTTCGATTTGTGACGCCTTAATAAGTATAAATCAGTAAGATAATTGTAGAACGATTCTATGGTGAAGAGCATATGATTTTTATTATCTTATTTGTTGTCTTATTTTGACTTAATAATGTCACATCATCTTCCAAATTAATGGGTTGTGTTTTTCTTCTTCTCGACAAGGCAAATATTAATAGTGGTAGAAGTAGTAGCAGTAGAAGTAGTGGTGGTGGTGGTGGTGGTAGTATAGTAGTACTGGTAGTGGTGGTGGGCGTGGTGGTAGTGGTGGTGGTGATGGTGGTGGTACTACAGTAGTACACTGTAAAAACCAGGGTGTAGAAATTCTTACACCAGTATGGTGTTGATTTTTTTTTTACACCAGTGGTGTTTTTCTGACACCAGTGGTGTTATTGTTAACACCGGTGAGATTTAAGCATGCATTAATAATTACTGGGTGTTAAGTAACATGATTTGTTAAGCAAATTATGACAATGCACATCAATCTTGTGATTTGTATTTTCCTTTCGCAATTATTGACCAATAGATTATTTGTTCGATCTTGTTACAATTACATTAACGTTTTAGCAATAAATATATTGATTATATGATTACTAACCAAGAAACAACATGCATGTTTATTATATATTCGTGTACCAGCCTGTATCACTTAAATGTTAATCTTGAATTTACTTTAAATGATATGTGTGATGGAGTTAATGCAATGGAGATTATAATATACATATTGGTGGACTGTGGTGGACATGCAGTTGCCAACATCGATTATGAATTCTTCTACCCTGGTCGATAAAGGTCGATTATAGGGAATATGGAATGTGGGACCATTAGAAACCCATAGAAAAATCTCTAATGGATCAACAAGAATATAAACACCAAAAGTGGAATTGAATTTGTTATGATTCCAGATATTGGTGTTAATCTACACCAGTAGGGGAGTTGTCAAATATTAACACCAAGAGTGGAATTGAATTGTTTAATTCCAAACCCTGGTGTTAAATAACACCAGCTGGTGTTTTCCGATATAGATACCGGGAAAGTGTTAAATTTAACACCCATGGTGTTGAATTTAACACCCTTGTTTTTGCAGTGTACTACTACTAGTAGTAGTAGTAGCAGTCATTGTTTTTGTTCTTGTTGTGGTGGGTGGTATAGTCCCAAGATATTGTTGCGGCGGTTTGAAGTGCACTGTAGGATGCATTGAATCGCTTAAGCCTATTTTTCGATAAACATTCTTTGTTTTCTTTTCCATGGCAGCACTATTTGGAAGACTTTGGCTATCTAACCAGTAAATCTGTCGAAACGGCGACCTCTGAAAAGGAAATTACTAATGCGCTCCATAAATTCCAAGAGTTTACCGGATTACCCGATACAGGTATGCTTAATTTCTGATGAGATAATTGTCCTCATATTGCTCATCTATTTACTCTTTTACATATACAACTGTGAATTCATTCATTTGTTAATGTTCCTAACAAATATTTACGCAAACATTTATTTTTCTTCACAGAAATAGATAACGATAATAAGAAGAAAGACGTGCAGTGGAACATGTAAAATAAAGATTTGTGCTGAGAGAGAGAGAGAGAGAGACAGAGAGAGAAAGAGACAGAGAGAGAGAAAGTTCATTGTTTGTCTTTTCATGTTTGCAGTAAGCCATTTTGAGCCCCTCAATAGGACCGCGTGTAAATGCTTTAGGATGGTGCCGATAACCGAAGCTAAATATTTTGAAAACTCAACATTAATCGACATATACTCTTTTAAACAAAATTATTGTGTGTGTGTGTTGGGGCGTAGTCACTGTTTCTAGATACATAAAATCAGTTCATTTTTAAACCAAAATTACAGTTTCGTACGTATACACATGTATTTACTTTCCCCGTTCCGGCCACGCCCAGGTGACGTACGACCGACAGCTATGATCGACAATCAATAAAACGAAATAATAGAGTTCTTTTAATTTAACGGTTCTCGCACCTTAAGGAGCATTTTTGGGTGTAAATTGCCATTTGGTCCAATTATCATATGATCAAACGTCATTTGGTCTGACACGACTTCGTCTATTAACATTTCGTCCAATAACCATCTTGTACAGTAATCACTTCGCTCAATGGGCAAGTAGTCTATAACCATTTCGCCCAAGAACTACTTGGTCTACTTACCATTTAGTCTACACCCAGGTTGTCGAATTAACATTTTTTTACTATCAAGTTTGTCAAAAATATTCAGTTCGTCAAAAATATCCATTTGGTCTAAAGTTGTTAAACCCGTTTCGTCTAATATCAATTGATCTAATCACCAGTTGGTCTAATAACCATTATGTCTAGTCATCACTTCTTCCATTGACCAATCAGTCGAATTATCATATCGTCCAATGCCGAATTGGTGTAATATTATATCCAGTCCAATACTATTGGTCTCTACCCAATCTGTCCCAATTCGTCCATATACAGGTGGTCTAATAACTGGGTATAGATCAAGTCAGACGATCTGGGTAACAAATGGCTTTGGACCAAATGGCAATAAACCACCAAATCTCTCCTTTAAAGCCTATCTGCACTAGTTTGGCCAGGGGGAATTGGACTTCCCTGCATGGTCACTGGTTTTCCCCTGCAAACATCAGAGTAGTATTAGTAATGCATGAAATACTTGTGTATAGATCAGGAGATTAACATTATTTGATTCGGTATTCCACGTGCCCCTCTGCCCCTATAAACACCACTGGTCATACATGAGCTATCGGTATGGGCTTGAAGAAGAGAACAAGTTTAAAGGTGTAGACCAGTTTTTGTAAAATTGCGGTCCAAGGGTTTTGGGTGCAAAATATCCATTCACTATAATTGCCTTCAGAGGTTTAGAGGGCAATATACTTCAACCTAAATTTGCAAAAGAGCAGAAATATATGCCCAAAATTAATGTTCAATGTAGAAGTGCATTCGCGATATCTATCCAGGCCGGATCAATATGATAATTTACCAAATATATCTTATTGGTAGGCGGTTTTCCCGGCAAAATTGTTGTCATCACGTATTAGTCAAAACATTATTCTTTCACATAATTGGTAATAAGAGCTTCCATTTCATCTTTTGAGAGGGGGAGTTTCCAAAACTGGTCTATACCTTTAAATAAATGCACACTTACTATCATTTTCTTGTCTCAACAGGGGAGGAAGATATGAGGACGATGTCCAAGATGTTAGAGCCTCGATGTGGTGATAGCGACGTCGATGACCACGACATGTCACCATCTGACCCGAGAGGGATGCGCCATAAACGATGGGCTATTTTCCAGAAATGGCCCAAGAACGATTTAACCTATCGAATCTCCACCTACACCGACAAGCTGCCTGTCGATATAGTGGATGACGCAGTGTCTAGGGCGTTCAAGGTATTTATCTGTCTTAGATTTGTATGACCTTTAGTCTACATCGATCCTCCCTAAGATTTCTCCATTCTGAATTTTTAATTTCAACAATCCATTGTGATTTTTTTCCTCCCAGAAACAGAAATATTCAGCTTTAAACAGCGTTTGCTGTCAATACATGTTTTTAATGTAGTTGACGAATTTCAAGCAAATCAAGTAAGGAATTCTGTATTTTTTGTATTGACGAACATTTTTACATTTGATCATTTCGGGATATTGTCTATCATCATTTAAAGTCCAGTTTTTCAATTTGCTGGTCATTGGTAGCTTTGCTCAGCATGTGCTTTTCTTGCTTCGTTGTTCATGACTGATTTTCAAACCTTGTAAGGAATTGGTTGATTCCGTCCGTTCAGATAGCATCGTAAACATTTTATAACATTTTATAATATTGTATCGATGGCTGATATTATATATAAACCTCGGTCATTATGTTTATTAGCTGTTGAAATCGAGTTTAAAGTGATGAAATTGTAAATGATAAACTCTTTATGTTGTATAGCACCCTCTCAAGGTCAAGATATTAATTTAGCTACAAAACAACCTTTCTTGACTAATATTGACCAATTGGTTGGAAATTATTTATCACAATTTACCGGGAGCACCGAAAAAAAATGATATTCAATTTATCTCGAAAGCAGATTGAAGTGTTTTAGGGGCTAAATTTGCTAGTGCTTATAATACATCCACATGGGCATCCAATGGTAAAGAATCACTATCCAGCCAATTTTTCAAAGTTACCAAAACTTTGTCTGTTTTGACAATAATTATTCCATTTCAGCTGTGGTCTGATGTTGCAAACATCACCTTTACCAAGATCTCCAGTGGCAAGGCTGATATTGATATCTCATTTCACATGGGAGATCACGGCGACAGTCGGCCCTTTGATGGCCCTGGTTTGGTATTAGGACACGCATTCCCTCCTGGTCTCATTACATCCAGACCTGATCTCATCGGCAGTATTCACCTGGATGAAGAAGAGAACTGGACAGCAAATTCACGATCAGGTTTGTCTCTTCTTTGTTCCTTCCTTCCTTATGTTTGGTCTTATTCTTCATGACTTAATGTATTTCTGGGCCCCGTCGCACAAAACTTACCATTGATGGTTACTTTGCAATCAATGGTAACTACCATGCATGGAAACCTTGATTTTGATTGGCTATTGAGCGCTGTTACCATGGTAGTTGCCATTGGTGGCAAATTTACGATCAATGGTAAGTAATATGCAACGGGGGCCTGTTATAGTTAATGAACTTGAATCAACTGCATCAGGTCTAAGAAATTAGAAAAGTAAGATGATGAAGGGGGTGGGGGGTGATAACATTAAGGTAAACACTGTTTTATATAATGAATGAATGATCTCTGTGTTCTATCATTCCACATCTATTAACAAGAAGCTGTTGAAAAAAAAATTAAAAAATCAATAACCGATTTGATCAATACAATTCGTAACTGATACATAGCTGAGTCTATAGATATACCTTGAACCATGACTGTTATCTTCAAATTGACAAACCTCCTCCATTTCTCTTTTCCGAATCTTCCCCCGTCGTACAGGAAAGAATCTGTGGTTGACAGTTGGTCATGAGATAGGTCATGCTATTGGACTAAGTCATTCCCGGGTCTTGCCCGCCCTCATGTATCCTTGGTATCCGAGCTATAATCCAAGCTTTGTGCTCGACCGAGACGATATCGAAGGCGTCCAGTTTTTGTATGGTGAGTCAGTGTCTACATCGTCTTCGTATCCGGACACCTAACCCCTGGACAACCACCCCTAGGATAATCACCCTCTAGGACAACCACCCTCTAGGACAACTACCCCCGGACAACTACTCCCAGACAACTACCCCCAGACAACTACCCCCTAGGATAGTGTCCGGGGGTAGTTGTCATAGAGGATTGTTGTCGTAGGGTGTAGTTATCCGGGGGTAGTTGTCCTTGGGGTGATTGTCCTAGGGGGTAGACGTCCTAAAGGGTGGTTTTTCCAAGGGGGTAGTTGTCCTAGAGGGTGGTTATCCTAGGGGGTAGTTGACTGGGGTGGTTATCCGAGGGGTTGTTGTCCAGGGGGTAGGTGTCCTAGAACCCATCATCTCATATCAACCATGGTCTGAATTGCGACTGAATGCTTCTCAGAATGGGGATTAATCTAAGACAATGGCGTTTTGTTTTTTTCCCATTTTTGTTTTTGACGTGATGATCAAAATCATATTTTCCTGAGGCATATCAATAGCTGTATCGTTTCGAAAAATATGAGTATGATCATATGAATTCATCATCATTGTATAAGCATTTAGATAACAATGGTCAAATGAATAAATGAAAATGTATTTACGAGTGATCCCAAGGAATTGCCATTTTTTTCTTAGATGAAATTCTAATCATGTGGTATTATAGATCAATGGCCCGATGTCATTTTGTTATCTGCATACATTTATCAACCTCTATTTATGTATCCTCCACCCATCTCTATCCCCCATCTATCTTTCTTTATCCATTCTCTATCTATCTCTCGTTTATCTATCCTCCATTTATCTCTCTTTATCTATCATCCATTTATCTCTATTTATATATCCTCCCATCTATTTCTATTTATCTTTCATCCATTTATCCCTATTTATATATCATCCATCCATCTCTTTTTACCCTCCATTTATCTCTATTTATCCATCCTCCATTTACCGCCATCTATTTATCCTCCATCTATATCTGTTTATCTATTTCAGAGTCTATCATCTATCCTTCATCTTTTTCTATTCTTCTATCCTCCACCCATCTCTACATATCTATATTTGTCATTAATGGTTGTAACTGTATATTCAATTATCAAGTATTAATTAAAATACTTATAATTGCATCATATTTTCTTTAAAATCAGGTGCTCGACCTGGAGCAGAACTGGTACTTCCAACCAGCTCCCCCCAGGGACCGAACAATCCTAATATACCCAATCTATGCACAGCGCATCCTGACACCATCACATTGACTGCTGGAGGAGATATGTATGCTTTCAAAGGTAACTTGGAGAGGAAGATGGATGTATGTATGAGTTCGGTCAGAGCCATCTATACACAGAGTTTGGCCAAACCCGGTTCGAGTTGGGCACAATATGGCGACTACTGCTTTGTTGGGCAAGCACAAAACAAAAGAATTTACGCCATGTGTGACCCAGTGAAACCAAGTTGGCCAATTAAACTCGGTGTTTAGATGGCTCTGATAATGTCAACAAGGAAGATGATGATGGTGGTTATGGTTGGAAAGGGATGCTGATAAAAGCATCTTTGACAAGGTTTTTTTGAGAATGATACGATTTAAGGTGGGATAGACCGATATCCAACATGAATGACACTTGCACTGTCTGTCTATCGTCATAATAAAGGAGATAACTCAGCTTGAAATTTTTCTGTGAATGAGAGAGCTGAGTTATCCTCTGCTTACATGACTAAATTTGGCTAATCTTGTTTCGAAAGTTATAAATAGATTTTAAGACCGCTACCTCAGATTTCAAACTATACCCTTCAAAGGCATTTTTAACAATAAATTGACTTTGGAAAAATCTTCTGAATGAAAAACAACATAGTGTAGTCTTATCTTATTCCCATAATGATGCCCTATCGAAAAACAAATGAATTATTCTAACTGTGAATCATTTCAGATGTACTTTTAGGTCGAAAATTACTCTCTACTTGTCTAATGCACAATACTTGAAATCCTATTCGTATCAAATTTATTATTTCATAAACGACAAATTTGGGCTTGCTTTTTCAGTCATACACATTTTGCAAAAAAAACGAATTGTTTCGGAGTATCATTGATTTAGAAAGAGAGGGGCAGTAGAAGAATATTAAGGACAGATGCGTCATCAACCGCTCACTAGGGAGATATTTTATTCAGGAATAGACGAGTATTGGTCATATGAGAAACATCCGGTACTTATATTTTCAATTGAAGTTTGAGGATAGATGAATACTTTACCATTTGTTACTTTTCCACTACATGCATCCCTAGTGAAAGGATTCATTTGTGCAGATGGCAATGCCATGTAGTGATCTGAAACGGTGTGTGTGTTCAGGTCCCTCTAATTACATTATGTATCGCAGAACCGAAGAAGAAGGTCTTTAAACTACCTTTCTCTTTTTTTCAATTGCAGACAGTTTTTATTGGATGTTAGAGCAAGGCCAGGTAGTGCCGGGATTCCCCAAACTTATCTCGAACAACTGGCCAGGACTACAAAGCAACCTCTCGGCATCCTTCTCAATGAAAAACCCACGAGTATGGGGAAACGATGTAGGAAAGACATATTTCTTTAAGGTACGAGTATACAAGTCATTAAATGATTAGTCTAATAATAAAATGGAGAATGGATGTTATCAATACAATTACTTTTTTTGAGTTATATTTAGGACACTCCTGAAATTTAAGATTATTATTTTTCTTTTTTCTTGACATTATTTTTTGGACAGGG
>JAVYIG010011853.1:0-40000 GCA_035222895.1 Strongylocentrotus droebachiensis | reverse complement strand
AATCAGATGAAATATTATTTCATGTATATGCTTAAATGTTTGTCAGGGGCACATTGCTTTCCTTTATCCTTCAAAAAGTTATTGCAGTACAGTGACGTCATACTCATTCACAAGACGTACACCCCGGCCAAGGCTCAAAGAGTATCCCGATTTAATCCGTTTCATTTCCTAATATAATCTAAATCTGAGCTTTCCGGTTCAGATTAGGAAAGCCAAACTGAGAGGACGTCCTGCGTGATCCGAAGTTTGAGAAATAAATTCTCAAGAGCTTGGTCAATCTTTATAATACATTAAGTTATGGAATTATGGAATCATAGTATCATTTGAGTTTTTTTAATTTATTCTATACTGTTGCCCATAAAGCTGGTATATTTAATATATCTCTCTCTCTCTCTTTCCCTCCCTCCCCCCTTATCGCTCCCTCTATGTATATCTCTCTCCTTCTCTTCCTCCCTTTCTATCCCCTCTCTCTCTCTCTCTGCCTTTGTCTCCTCAATTCTCTCCACACTCTTTCCGCCTCTCTTCTTCTCTTTGTTCCTCGGCAATATATCTTTGTAGTTTTCCTCACGCTTAAATATACCATCCATAAATTGTCTTTCAGACAGACAGAAAAACAAATAAACAAAATGACAAGAAGAATGCAAGGAATATCATAAGATTGAACATGTTTGTAATCACACATACTGTACATCTTTTTATCAAAAATGATAACAAATAAATAAATAAATAACGATATAAAATACCAGCAGAAGAGAAATCATGACCTGAAAGACTAAAATGAAATCCTGACCTATAAAAAGTAATTACAGTACTCAATATGATAATAATTAGTAATATAAGAAAGATTATACAAACAAATCATACGATACATCATTATGTTAAAGTGATGTCTCCCATATAATAATGGCATCCCAGAAAACATTGCTTATGCCAGGCCAAGCATTTGAAATTATTAAGTTTAAATGGCAATCCAACCCTTATGATAAGTTTATTTTTTGTAGGAAAGCAGAAAAATAAGAAAAACAGAATGGCGAAAGTTTGAAGGAAATCGGACCAATAATAAGAAAGTTATATAAATGTTTGAGATATGAGATCGCTAAGTCTACGCGAATCTCAAATCGACAGTTTGGTCAATGGATTGTGACGTAGTCGCGGATTACTCTCCCGTTTGTCGTGTAACAAAATATCATAATTTTTCTTATTTCTTCCTATTAAAGTACCTTCTTCCTTTGGGGTACTACTCAAAATATATTATGGGTAGAATATTATCATAGGTCCTCTATGGAGAAAGGACCCTCCTGAGTCATACATTTTAGGGAGGGATGAAAGTTTAATTATTTTGTGTGTTGGAACAAATGGGAAGGTTGTCCGCCACTACATCACAGAGACATTACGGATTCAGCCAATTTGAAAAATTAAGAAACTCCATTAATCCCTCCGAAAATGTCCTTTATTCCCCCTCTCTCTTTCACCCTCTCCCTCTCTCTCTCTCTCTCTCTCTCTCTCTTTCTCTCTCTCTCTCTCTCCCTCTCTCTCTCTCTCTCTCTTTCTCTCTCGTCTCTCTCTCTCTCTCGTCTCTCTCTCTCGTCTCTCTCTCGTCTCTCTATTCGCGCGTCTTGAGATGCCGCCCTCCTTACCACCTGGGATGAACTAATGCTTATGATCCGCTACTCTCTCCTACGTCATTACTATTAAGGTTTATGTTTTTGCACAGGCGCCATCTGCTACAAGCTTGAGGTTGCTGTTGCCATGGTCACAGGCGGATTTCCTTAGCTGACATAAGTTGCCATACGTGATACCGTCTGATGCACAGACTACTTGATCACGTGAGATGAAAGATGGGCACGGTGAACAGATCGGACCAAGGATACCTCCTACAATCAAGCAGAATATAATATGATATAATTGAGATTAAATGAAGAATATAATACTCATCATGGTACCTATTGTAATAGACAACATAGTTTTCAGAATACAGTCCCATATCAGTTGCTTAGCACTACGGGACATCATGGGCTCGTATAAACCCGTCAAGTAATGCAAACAATGGGGAAACAGAACGGGGAGAGTGGGTGAGAGAAGAGGAGGGAGAGGGGGAAGAGGTGTGGAGAAGCAAGAACGTGAGGATGAATAATTTAATTTAATTAACTCCCTCGTATTTTGACAAGTTAATCTATTGCAAGAGTTAGCACGCAGTACTTGTCAGGAATCAAATCAACTTGAAATTGTATGAGATACAGTCCTATTGACGCGAAGTGAAGTAGTCGTTTTCGTCTTCTCTATACAAAATATCTAAACCTACCTGGTCTGTCTTCAAGAGTTGACGCTTCGCTTAGTGGTTCACAACCAATATCGCCAGCAGCAAGATCACAAACTCCATCTCCTCCACCTCCTCCACCTCCTCCATCTCCTCCACCTCCTCCACCTCCTCCGTCTCCTCCGTCTCCTCCATCACCATCCTCGCCACTGTCACCGTCACCTTCATCGCCGCCATCACCATCGCCATCACCGTCACCACCCTCATCACCAACATCTACGTCATCCCCGTCGTCAGATGGAGCAGGTACGGGAACTGGAATATAGATGACTTCAACTTCTGTCTCGCCACCACCATCACCTCCACCACCATCACCGCCTCCTCCACCTGCATCTCCTCCTCCACCTCCTCCTCCATCCCCTCCTCCGTCACCACCACCGTCTCCACCACCGTCTCCACCTCCACCGCCATCACCTCCACCGCCATCACCACCGTCACCACCGTCACCACCGTCACCACCATCACCTCCATCCTCTTCACTGCTAGATGAATCAGAACTCGAACCTCCGCCATCACCGCCATCCCCGCAGTCACCACCGTCACCTCCATCACCACAATCGCCTCCATCGCCGCCGTCACAACCACCGTCGCATCCACCGTCTCCGCCACCACAACCACCGTCGCATCCACCGTCTCCTCCATTACCTCCATCTCCACAATCGCCGCCACCACCGCAGCCACCATTTG
Organism: Strongylocentrotus droebachiensis; assembly: GCA_035222895.1. NCBI lineage: Eukaryota > Metazoa > Echinodermata > Echinoidea > Camarodonta > Strongylocentrotidae > Strongylocentrotus > Strongylocentrotus droebachiensis. The sequence goes on along the minus strand of JAVYIG010011853.1, from coordinate 36,996 downwards.
TATCACAGCTGCCTCCATCACAGCCTATATCATTTCCTCCACCACCGTCGCCGCCACCACCGCAGTCTCCAACGCAATCCCCACCACCGCCATCACCGCCATCACCGCCATCACCGCCATCACCGCCATCGCCGCCATCGCAACCACCGTTTCCGCCATCACATCCTCCATCACCACCACCACCATCACAGCCCGCATCGCAACCACCGTCTCCTCCATTACCTCCGCCGTCACATCCGCCACCGCAGCCACCACCAGCATCACAACCTCCGTCCCCTCCACCACCATCGCCACCACAATCTCCTCCGCAGTCTCCTCCTCCTCCTCCTCCTCCATCTCCTCCGCAATCTCCACCGCAGTCTGCTCCTCCGTCTCCACCGCAATCTACATCACCTCCATCACCAATATCACCACCATCCTCTTCGCTGCTGCTGCTGCTGCTGCTTCTTCTGTATCTCTGAGCTAATAAAGCAAGGCATACACAATTAATTTAAACGTTTCCTGTTGTTGTTATTACTTTTACATAACTCATACATTCTCACATTTTTGTTGCCTAATGGCATTGGGGGTAGCAAACCAAACGATTGTGTTTAATGTGAACAATGAATAAATAAAATTCATAATATTGAGTCGATAGACCGCACAGGGTTTATTTAAACAAATGTTTAATGTATTGTTATTCTTAATAATACAGTATGTCATTATGTTCTCAATTCATTAGTCAAAATGATACACGTAACATTTCACATACAGTCAAACCCGTATATGAAGGCCATTCACAGGAAACACAAAAAGTGGCCACTGTAGAGTGTAGACAGGTTTCCTTTCTAAACAGGTTCTCCTTCACACACTTCCTTCTATAGAGGGAGTCAAACATGGTGACCTTTATAAACCTATCTTAGTGGCCATCAAGACAGGTTTGACTGTATATTGCTTTCCATCTGGATTATTTTTAAACTTTGAAAGGTTTCTAAAATGCGATTAGATGTCAAAATAAGAATAATTATAAGCTTTGATGCTCTCACCTGGTGTTGCGCTGGTCATTGCTGCCAGGAGCACGATGATGGCTAGAGAAAGCCACAGTTGCCCCATGATTGTGGCTACGTGTCCTAGTATTCAAATGAAAATTGAACAGCCGAATTAATTGTCAGTAACTACGAGTCAGTATTACTATGTTTTTCATCAATTTAGATAACATGCAATAATAGGTTCACAATATATATTAACCCGTTATTACCCCTAGCTGTAACTTAAAGCACATAATATATGACGAGGATAGGCTAGCAGCTTCATGGCTTAATGGCCACATACAATATTTTCTTCTCCTAAATAAGGTTCTGCTTTTAATTAGTGCATCGACTTAAAGAGAAGACCTACGTTTCAACAGTTATCTCCAATTTTTATTGTAACAATAGATGGCGGATCGAAACGAAGAGTTTCAGTCTTAAAATTTCGTAATTCATTTGAAAGGAAGAAAAAAATCATGACAATGTATACCATAGCTTACTCTCTCACCTATAGCTAGTTGATTTTCATTGCATTTTAATAAATTAAAGAATGAATTACACCAACATCGGCTAAAGGAAACAGTTCTACTTACTTTTACTTTCTAAGTGGTTGGCCAATGTGTTGTTCAGTTCCGATGAGGAACATCAATGACTATAGCCCTTTGTGGTTTACCCATATTTATATGTTTCCAAATGATGATGGCCTTGAAGTTTAAATAGAGAAGTGAAAGAAAGAGGGCAGTTTTTCTGCTTCGATTGAATCACAAATGCAACAGAGAAAATTTTCACACGGCCTATCTTTCTTCGTTGAGATTAAGGATATGAAATCGAAAAGAAAATTCTATCCATTATCATTTTTGTATTTTCCGATGTTGTATCTTTAGATTTTCTCATCAATGTTTGATTCATATAACTTATACTCACATGTGTCCAGGCTTGTCACTGATGATAAAGTTATGATTAATAAAATCATATTGAAAATATATATAAAAGAAACAAAAGCTATCATCGATTAAGGACATGTGTTTCTTAATCTAAACTTCAATATCCGGGGGATTTATAATGACCGACTGACCAGCTTGTGTCAGCTCTATCAGATTATCGGAATTTCCTTGATTTTTCATCGGTCAGTATGACACAAAATAGTCGATTAAGAATGATAACTATATTTAAAGATTTAATATTGTTGTTCGATGTATTCACATGCATCTGACCAAGACTTGATATTATCTGGAAAAAACACTGAAAGGCCTATTTCACGACTATAGAAAACATATTAAAATATACATTTACAAAATATATGCATTACAATGCAAACTATGAGAACGAAATCAACGTTGAAGAAGATGTGGTCCAATAAATTGTCATAAAGTTTGTTAGCAATAAAAATGTTGTGGTTGACAGTTGACACTAGAAAATTATTTAGAGTTTCTTCTTTTCATCAATGTCAGCTGAAGCACTGTTTATATTAAGGAGATTATGATTTTTTTTAAATTCAACAAATACTTAATGCTGGAAAGAGGAAGGGTAAAAAAGAAAAGAAAAGAAATATATTTGATACAACTTGTCTATAAAATCGTTTGTGCATAATGCTTGTGTTCATGGCGTGGCGGGGAGGAAAGGGGAAAAGCAGTATTCCATGAAGACTGACAGTACAGTTTTAAACGTTTCTTGGGAAATTTCTTGAAGTTGACATGCCCCCCCCCCCCCCCCCCCTCCCATCCACATTTCTATTTTATGTATAAAGAATGGCAATTTTATATCATTAATGAAACTTGTAATCGTATTTAAATATACACAATATTTGTTAAGTGTTCCATATATTTTAATGTGTTATCAATGCAATGTTATGCCATGTACTTTTTACTCTGTAAATTGAACAATTTCAGCTTTTAGCTGCATGTCCGATGATTTTTATCTCAATAAACCAATACAATACAATTCGTACGAGGCAAGATGGACCTCCCCTGAGGATGGCGAAACACATGAAACACCCATTATTTGGACAATCACCACCCCCTCTCTCTCTCTCTCTCCCGTCTCTCTCCCCGCCCCCCCCCTCTCTCTCTCTCTCTCCCACTCTCTCTCTCTCTCTCTCTCTCCCTCTCTCTATCTCTCTCACTCATACACATACACATACACACACATACTCCTTCCCTCCCTCTTTTTTGTTCATTGCTTAAAAATAGATCGATTTTTGATAGGAACAGGTTAAGAATATGAGAGACATACCTTGAATTTAGTGTATTTAATTTAAACCAATGTATCAGATCATATATTTTATATATATATATATATATATTATGTGATACATGGACAGTTAATCAGATGAACTAATGCGAGAGTAAAATTTGTAATTTTATATCTTCTATAAATTACTATCAGAATCACTTATTAAAACTTATTTTATTTCCTTATCATTATTATTATTGTTGTCTTCTCCACGCTAATTTATGTACTACATAGTGTAGATAAAAGAAGAAGAAAAAGAAAAAAAGATAAATTGAAAATCGATGCACTTTTTCATAATAGTTTAGACGGAGTTAGCTGTTATTCCACATGCCTGCTTCGATTGCGTTCTTTCCCTTTTTTAATGTACAAAAGAATCGGGGTCGATACGACATCCTCCCCTGAATAATATTGATTGATTTAATGTCTTGTAAAAGATGAAAGAGGCGGACAAACGTTAAAGATTTTTTTTGTTCGGAGTAGCCATAGTAATGGTATTTGTCTGGCCCCGTCCTATATGCTTGGATAGATATAAGACCCAGAGAAAATGGTGATACAGAAAATGCTGCAAAACCTGGAATGGTGGAGGAGAGATAGGAAATAGAGAAATTATGGGAACAGAGGGGAAAGAGAGAGGGGGAAAGATTTTGAGGAAGAAAGAAAGAATGTAGGAAGGGTGGGGGGGGGGGGGGTGATAGAGAGGAGAGAGAGAGAGAGAGAGAGAGAGATAAACTGAATACTTCGTTCATCCCATTTCCCATTTCTCTTTCTCTCTTTAAATCTCAATCTTTCTCTCTCTCTCTCTCTCTCTCTCTCTCTCTCTCTCACTCTCTCTCTCTAAATCTCAGTCTTTTTATCCCCCTGTCTGTCTCTCTTGCTCTCTTTATAATAATTATGTCTGTTTCTCTATCTCTCGCCGTGTCCCCCTGTCTCTCTTTCGATCCCTTTTTTTGTCTATCATCTTTCTCTCTCTAATTTGTTTTCTCTTTTTTTTCTCCAATATTCAAATTATTATTTTATTTCACAATCCAGAGAAATTTAGGCTAAAAATCTTCTAGTGCTATATCTTGCGTCCGTCTGTCTAACCAACAGTAAATTAAAATAATAATCATCCGGTTACTTTTCATGAATGCTTGTTGTCAGTTTACAAGATTAATATGATTATCGAGGTTACTATTTTATTGGTCTGCTAGTCATAACAGCATAGATAAAACCCACTTAGCATGCATTATTTGTTACCATGCCTGGGAAGCTTTAGATGTTAGTTAGCCGGTCTACTGTTTGCGATATTTGTGAATTGAAAATTGTAAAGTTACCATGATTATACTATTTTATTTATCTGTTTTTCGTAACAGCATAGATGAAATCCACTTAGCATGCATTATTGTTACCATGCCTGCAACGGCAAGCTTATGATCTAGAGTGGCCCAGAGTAATTTTTTTTTAAAGAACTATACTTAACATTTTATTCTCTCTCTAAATATCTCAATCTCAATATTGCTATGCCTCCGTCTGTCTCTCTTGCTCTTTCCATTTCCCTCTCTTCTTTCCACCTCATCTGTCTGTCTCTTTTCCCCTCTCATCCTTCTCACCCTTTTTTCTCCCCAGATTTCTCGAATGTCCTTACCACAGAAGATCATTCTGAACAGAGTTCATCTCAAGCTTTGTAGCCTATAGTCAGTTTTTGATATATATAAAATATATTCATGTATCTTGTCAGGCATGTTCACAAAGTGTTGACAAGTGAATGGTCACAAATGCTTTATTTTATTGATTTTCCTCACCCGGTCCGCTATCCCACGCTTTTCTCTTTATTTGCTCTATTTCATTTCATGTAAGTGGCACTTGAGGACTCGAGTGGCTTTATACATGCATAGAATCAAACTAAACAATATTAACGTAACTTCGAATCGGTGTGAAATACCCCCTAATGGACGGCGAGCAGAGTCAAAGGTTACCTGGATATATTTATAGTTCAGTGAGGCAGCTCTCTTGATATACCATCATTATTGTGTGAATGTGTGTTTACAACTATTAAGAGCAAGAGAGATTTGTAGAACCAAACCGCGTAACTGATATTCTCAAAGTGGACTGTTAAAACATATACAAAAATCGTTAGGACTGTCAGACGGGAATCGTGCATAATACCGCACAAAATATCTGCCAGCGTTTGAGCATTTCCTCTGAGTTTGGCATAATCTTAAGTTCTAGGACTATACAGCTGATGGAACAGTGAGTGATTAAAACTTGTCTGACTGTCATAACGTACGTTTACTGACAGACTGAGACATATTACGTCGTCTGCAGGGGCTCGTATACATAACAGCTCCGGTCGATGGGCCATGTAATTATGAGGAATAAGACAGTTTAGAAGTTATACCGTGCAGTCTAAATAGACAAAAAGGAGGAGCTGCCTAATTACTTCTTGGATTGTGTCAACTTCACTGTCAACTATTACATATTTACGTCGAATGAGCGTCCCTGTCATTAAAAATTAAAACTGATTGATTGGAGAAAAAAAATTGAGCAGGATCGAGCTATATACACAGCCTTGAAGAAAATCTGCCGCATGTAAGAACTATACTCACTATTCAGCAGAGTAGCAGACCTATTCACGCTCAAAGTTATTGACTGCATTTCACCAATCGTTCATTTTCATACTGGATGAAAACACAGTCCGGCAATACGTACATCTTAATGTGCGATTTATTCTTCATATTCATCAGATTGACAAATGCAGAAGTTGAAAGACCTTTCAATAATTGATTCGCACTGGCAATGATTGAGGCAGACGTAAATTATTTCATGTGAATTCGACTGTGTAACTTTTGACGCGTGATATCTAAAAGCTATGACACTGCTATGAGAGAGGATCGTTACGTTGGAACGGAATAACTCCAATCTGTCAAGCAAATAAGACTTTTCTTCATGAATTCTTGATTCATTGAATAGTTATTTATCACCAAGTTACATTTCTGGATAATAATTGGATGTGTCATCAAAAGAAGATGGTGTTTATAACGGTGAAATACGGAGGTAAGTCGCTCTTAATTAAATAGCTCTGAAGTTACGTAATGATCTCGCGACACACTGGTTAATCAAACACAATTACAAACCATTGTTTATCAGTTCAGTTCATTAATGACTTTGACATGTCTTTGACAGATCCTGCAATGTAATTCTCTCATCTTTATTGCACATATTTTGTATAACTATTACCTGGCGTCAACTAATACGTACTTTTACCGTGCATAAGCGAATATTATTTTTATTTTAAAGTATTTTTTTTCTTCCTATATAAAGTTGGTGGCCTAACATTGATTTGGCTGTTTGAGAAGAAAAAAAGACTTTTGTGTGAACTGCATCCAAAAAAAAGTCAAGCAGAGACCCCTTTTTCGTTTCTAAGAGGGAATTGAATTGTAACTTGTAAGTACATCTCGCTTCTTTCATTTGTTCCTTTTATTGAACAAAGCGAGAACGACAAATCGATTTAAAGCTGTCGTTAAAACGTCAGCCATTATCTTGACGACCATTCAGAGTATATCCATAATACACAGACCAACCTGCATTTAGAATGAAACCGCCTTCAATCATTACTTAATTCAAATGTCAAGAGAAATAATTGGTTTATATAATTGGTTCCCATCATATAAGAGGTGTTAGAAATCTATTTTTCAAATTGATTTTTAAAGGGGATGAATATTAACGTGTATAGTTTAAGCATCGACCAACCTTTAGAGGGCAAGCTTTTGTCCACTCCTGGGGGCTTTCTCAAGCCAAGTTATTATTCACACAGTGTCTTGCTGTCCATGAATATTACATTTTCCTTTTTAAATAAAAGGCGTCTATTGTTTCCTATTTGCACTCATTTGATTGCAGGACATGAAGAACAGAATCGCCATACACGTTATCTAATGTGCAAATATTGGTAAACGTTATGACTGTAATGAGGATATTAATGATAGCCTTATGACCCTGCATGTAGATCATAGGGGAATCGCGTGCAGGAATTTATCTTTAAAGCAAAATTGCTCATAGATTTTGTGCACTTTGATAAAGCAACAAAATTGAACAATTTGCGTGATTTGGCAGGCGTCGAAGTAACAAAGACATAATTATGAAGATGTTTATATTTTTGAAATTATATATCGGGCATCTCTGATTTATATGTAATCCAATGTCTATAGAGATGTGACAGGGTTAAATCAATGGAAAGAACAACAAAAATACTGAAAAGACTACAATCTTCATGATAATTTTGTTTTACATACGAAACTCGCATGTCCACAACATACCCTATATTTCTTGGGCTTTGATTGTTGGAGGCGGTCACACTCATGTACGTTTTTGTTAATACGAATTCAGAGAGTAATCATTCCGAAAAGGTGTCCAAAGGAGTCCAAAGAACATGACATAATTATATCAACATAATCAATGAGTGTTTTTATTAAGTTTGAGATGCTATGACGACTTATAGATCGAGACAACCTTCTGTAAAATCACTAGCACACACTCATGACAGATGTCTGAAGATACAATAAGCACGTTTTTGTCAGGGGCAATTTACAAACCATTGCCGCACGGAGATAAAAACTACTAAATAAATCACATTCACATAATTAATCACGTTAGTACTTAATTTGAGACAGTTAAGTGTATTGAAGAAAGTCTGCAGGATTTTGTTGTTGTTGATGAATCAAAGACGGATAGAGTAGCCTGGGAAGGACCTAAAAGATCATACTATTTTTACGGAGCAGAGAAAATATTGCTCAGAATAGAAGGGGAAAAAAGGAGAAAGTAAACGGACAATAATATTCAATTTCCTACAAATTGTATATGAGAACTACTGAAAGTTTTGTCTTTCTTTGACAAAATAGGGGGAATGGGGGTATGACGCAATTCGTTTCTATTTGCAAATCAAGATTAACGACGGCTTTGTATGTCTCGAAGTGTAGTTCCCCATGCAGGGGTTAGCATAGGATCCACTTGAGGTACTTAAAGACGGTGTGAGAGGGGTGAAGTGGAGTAAACAGTGAACTTATTGATGTAATTTCGGAAACAGTGGAGCAACTCTCTAAAGAACTTGAGCCACTCTTATCTATGCATAATATAAGATCTCGGTGAAACGTTGATACAGTACCGGCAGTTTGTGCAGGTGTGTAGTAAAACCCACCGCACATAATGTATACGATCTGACTATACGATCCGATTTTTGAAGAATTTGCAATATAGCATTTGATGTCAGCATTCGAACTTCTGATTGAGAATCTGAATAGTCCTACTGATTAACAAAATCTAAATCAAGCTTCCTTGGAGGAGGAAAAGATAAATCGACTCAGAGTCGTATAGTGACGTCATACTAGTAGTGAGATTGTTTGGAGCCAATTCCGCTCTTATTGTGACTAGAAGGCTTTAATGCATCACTATGAGTACAGTTGTAAGAATTGTTATTATTATCTAGAAACTAAATCAGATAATAATGATGTTAGTTAAGATTTCTATATCTACTGAAATTATAATTTTTTGAAAACCAGATCGTAGGAAAATCGTATACGAATAGAATGAAAAACCAGGTATCTAACGTCTAAATACAACATTGTGTTTAAAAACACCAACTTTCTAAACTATTGGAAGTATAGACTTTTATTATTAACAACCGATTATCCAAATTGTTATCCTTTAATAGTAAATCATTATTAGGGAAACGGGTAGAATTTACGATTAGAAATAAACAATGGAAATGCACTTTTAAAAATAAAAACAAAAATGAAATAATGTGCTCAAATTTGGGGCATGTCAAGTGAAATTCATTGCTATAACTCAATTACATAATGATATAACACAAATTCAAGAATAAGGCATCCATTAATGTCGGCATTATGAATTTTTATAAAGAAATGAAGTTATACGAAGGACTAAATAATCATAAAAAATTCATTGAAACAGCATAGAAATTGGTAGAAATCGTCGTGGCACGTCCATGACTGTGATAATTCATAGCGTCATTTTATTTTTTTCAAATCAAAGATCTGCTGCTACCAAAATTCACATAAAATCTAAACATTTTACCGACACAGAAACTGATATGAAAAAATAATTATATTTCTCTTATCGACGATTTCCTCATGTTTGTTTCACTATTTTTCTTGTATCACAGATAACCAGCAGCGGCTCTTCAATCCCTTCTGCACCAGCATGAATCTGCTTGAGAGTATACGTAAGCAGTGTCATTCGACCGAGGATGGAGGTGAGAGAATTAGTGATAAAAAATGGCGGGAATCTGTGGTCTGGTTTATTGTGCCGGTCTTCTTGTTATCGCGGGCAGCGTTGCCAGCGAGTTTCCAAATTTCGGAAGTATCTGTATTTAAAAGGGGTTAAGCTTGGTATCCATAAGGACCGCTATTCATAAGGACCGCTATCCATAACGCGTGACAAAATGATTATCGATCCTTTATGAATAGCGGCCCTTATAAATAGCGAGCAAACCATAGACAATTTACCTTGCTATTCATAAGGACCGCCATTCATAAGGACCACTATTCATAAGGACCGCTATCCACAACGCGTGACTAAATTAATATCGGTCTTTTATATAGCTGTCCTTATAAATAGCGAGCAGACCCTCGTAAAGGAGCCCACACTTTGTTCGATAGGCCATTTCGAAATGTTATCAAATTCAATTAATGCATAAATCTTTGTTAAGTGCCATGTTGAAAATTATTGCATTCACCTGTCAGTTATGAACTTCAATGTTAAAAATGAAATTGCATTATTACGTGTTGTGAGGTAGGACAAGCTATATTAATTTTGTCCTATTTAGCAACGATTAATATATGCCATTCGTATTCTGACTATTGAAACACAATGATTCATAACAGGTGATTTGAAACGGTTGTAAAATGGCACTTAACAAAGATTTATGCATGAAATTTGATTACATTAAAGGTAATACAAAGTTTTGGGAAATTTTGAAAATTGGGTGGATAGTGAATCTTTACAATTTTGATATATTTGGATGCCCCTGTGGATGTATTATAAGCACTACAAAAAATTAGCCCCTAAAACACTTCTGTTTTCGAGAAAAATGGAAAATAAAAATTTCAAATAGCGCCTATGGCCGTACAATGGTAGCTGCGACCATGAAAATCTCAGAATATGTAGTTGGGATATATAATTTCCAAACGTGAATAGCTAATCGGTCGATTTTAGTCAAGAAACATCGTTTCATAGCTAAATTAATATCTTGACCTTGAGAGGGAGCTATACAACATAAAGAGTTTATTAATTTTAATCATAACTTTAGACTCGATTTCAACCGCGACAACGATCAATGTATATTGTAGGAACGCATATGCTTCCAATATGTTAATTTGAACCAAATTCATGACCCCATACCAAAAATGTGTAATGCCTTTAAGAAAATTGTCTATTACCACTAGGCATGTAATCGCTGATGCATTCTGGGGTATCTCTGAGAAAAAGATATACAGAGAGAGAGAGAGAGCAATAAGTATGGATCCGTTCACAAGTTTTATTTTTCTTTCTAGGAAAAATCAGTTTTTATTTTGTCATCCCAATAATGTAAACTGATATCTCGTAACATTTTGTTATTGTTGTTGTTTATTTGTGCGACATGTGATTCTGTGTGATAGTTTGAGTGTTTGTTGATGAACTGGAAATCTAAGCAATATATATCAGCTAGATGAAACTATTCAGCTTGCTGTTTCACAAAATTTCGAAACAATGTAATGCTACAGTCAATGATTTTTCCTAGAAAGAAAAATAAAACTTATCAAACGTCCCATACCAATCAAAACAGACATGTATTTTTTCCGTTCTATAGGTAATCTAATTCTCCCTAGACCGAAAACCAATAATTGTAAAAGAACATTTTATTACAGAGGAACTTCATTGTACAACAAATTACCAGCTAATACCCGTAGTGCTTGTACGATTCAAAATTTCAAATCCAATCTGACAATTTTTTTCACAATATCTTAGAAATGTGCTCAATAATCTATTTACCTCTCTTTCCTTTTACTTTATTTGTTCAGGGTTCGTGCGGTTCTGTATCCCTTATAAAATCCACTGAATTTGAATTATAAATGTAAATTGAATTTATTAGACTCGAAAATATATTATACATGTTCAGTTATATCGTTTATGTTTTGTTTAATGTAATGTTTACATTGAATTTATATAAATCTAATTTCCCCATCATTGTATAAACTATCTGATTTTTATGTAACAGCTTTTTTATCCGGACCCCATGGAAGAACAGGCGTATTTTGTTAATACGCCTGAAATGGGCTATCCGCCGTATATCTCATTTATGTATGTATTTGTATGTTGTGATGATTTTATACGGAAATAAAAACAAACAACAAACAAACAACCTATTGGTAACCTATAACAGCAATGTGACGTCATAGAGTAAGCAGCTTACATGCTTGGTCTAGTATACCATTACAAGGCATTAGTTGAAAACAAAGAAAAGTCTGAATGAAAGAAAGAGGGTTAGGTGAGGAAGAAAATAAAAGTAGGATGGAAGAACGATAGGGAATATTGTCGTGCATGGAAAATAAATTAGCCTTTAGATCGTGAGGATTACTTGTAAAATCCTAATTGCAACAGTTCATGTTTTAAGATTATCTTTCTTTTGTATCATCTCATGGCTCCAAAAATTGATTGCTATAATGTTGCGTCACTTTCCTCTTACTTCTCCCCGTTACCATCGTATTTTCATATTTTCGTTTCAATAGGTTTCATGCCTTGCCTAATATTCTACTTCTCTTATAAAACCCTAGAGTTCATTTGTTTTAATTATTTCCTTCATAAACGTGTATGCAATCAATCCTTCCATTATTTAATATAATATTTAATATAAAAATTAAAACAAGTTGACAATAAATCAATGATTACGAGGAACGTCTGGATACATGTATTCATCTATTCGTGATGTAATTTAGTTGGATACCGTCTATGTTTCTGTTAACATGCAAGAATATAACAATACGGGTGGCATTTTACAGGGAAAAGATACAAAGAAAATAATGAGATGGTATGGGTAACAGTTAATACTAAAAAACCCTGATTTGTTATGCTGTGAACATAATAACAAGAAGATGTAGATGATAAGGCTTTGATATAATGACACCGAACAGGCATGATAAACTGAACATTCAAAAGGCCGTCTCCTTAATGTCGTTGTAACCTCGATGCAGTGCATTCATCGGTGTGCTTTGGAATCGATAATTAACGGTAATCGATAAATCATTTAGCAGAAGAACGAGCATGTAAATGGTCATGATAGGTTACTTTCCTTTCAAAAGAGACACATTTATTTGTTTTGTGCATTTATTTGTTTTGTCCAAGGCACTGTTTGTAGTTCCCTTGGAAAATGTTTGTGACAAAAACTAGTGCAGACTGTACAAAACACGAGGCTGCCCATTATGACGCCCATTTTGTACCCTCCCCTTGTTTATCAATAAATTTCTTGCGAATGAAACTCGATAGCGACGATTCCTATAACATACACTTTTTTTTGCACACAATGAAGCATAGTACAATAATTGTATTTTTTACATGTACGTATGTGGAAATTATAAGTTTAAATACAAGCTCCTAAACACAACGACCCGAATTCACAAAGGAGGTTTGTCGACAAACCTAGGTTTATGTCGCGTTTCGACTAGTTTCAAATCAAGGTTTGTTTGTGCGTTTTCGCGTCGAAACGCGTCATAATGACGCACATAAACCTAGGTTTGTCGACAAACCTCCTTTGTGAATTCGGTGCTATGTCTTTAAATCGTCAAGGAAGACTTAACACAGTACAATGAGGTACGTGTACCAGAAAGATACAGAGACAAAACGCTACCAAGGAAGGAGACTGGACGAAGACTTTACAGAACAATAACAGACCAGGCATTCGAGTTGAATTAGGCATACCTCACTTCACATTGCGATCAATAAAGCAGCATTTCCAGTAGACCCACTGTACCGATGTTTAATTAATAACTCCTCCTATACTTGGCAGGTGTTCGCTAAATAATTTGTTGTGATTCGTTCTCTCTCTTTTCCCTGGGCATGTTTTCTATTACCAAAGAAAAAAGGACTACATGTATAACGACGAAAAAAAATAATGGAATGGCAGGGAGGATAGGATGGAAGCATACAGCTTGAGAGTGAAAAACATGCGAATCAATATATTAATAACTAGACGTTGGCCAGTGATGAAGGAAAAAGTGCAAAGAGAAGATGGAAGAGTACCATTCAGTAGATAGAAACGGAAAATACATCAGAACCCTTCCCTTTCTGTTTTATATAGATGATCCACATGTTCACTTTAAGTGCCATAATGGTGACTGTGGATCTACATTGTTTGAGATATAAAGCACACTCTGAGAGGCGTGCCCCAACGTGGGGGAGAGAGCTTTCTCAGGGAGTTGTGTAACAGTCATAGCTCTCTCCTCTGCCTCGATGATGTACATTCTTCAAAAATCAAACGGGTTTTAACAGTACCCAGCAAGCTCTAGTACCCGTCAAAAGAGTCATCTATCTAGAATAATTTCCTAGAATAAATCTAGAATAAACAATAATATATAAACTGTTGGGAAATGTTAGTACAAAACAAATGAGAGATTGGGAATCCTTCCTCACGAATTCATTACATCATTGGTAACAACGGATCTCATGCAACGTGCAAGAACCACTGAAAGTAACTGAAATGGGCTATCAGCTATTTTTATATATACATGTACCTGTACTGATCATTTTAACTTGTAAAATATTGTTATGGAAATAAAGAGAAATAAAGAATCGAACAGACAAAATGGATTCCATATAGTGATCATAACGGTACTTCAAAAATCAAGAAGTGTTTTTCTCTGCATGTCACATCTTTTTATCTGAACTGTTGCCGATCTGTTGTTCTATTTTTTCTCACACAGCAACGCCCGCGATAATTAGACACATTGACCATTTATCAAAGGGCGTTTTTCACTTCTTTTTCAAACTTATGATTTAGTCCCGAATAAATTAGATGCTCTGGAAATTCAAAAGAAGGAGGAAATGCTATCATTTGTTAATTTTCTTTTTCTTATCTTGAACAGCTACCCTTGATCTGTCAGACGGTTCGGGTAACGTGAAGAACCTTCATTCTGCCGACAACCTTCAGTCGTATGCCAACAGCTTCTTGGAGGGGCGTGAGACCTACTGGCTCATCAAAGTCGAGAGTGAGTACAATGTATACGAGGGACTTGCATGGGGGAGGGAAACTGATGGACACAGAAGATGTTATAGGGGAGGAAAAGAGGGGTATCAAGAGGAAGAAAGAGAATTAGAAGCACAAGCAGAAGAAGAATAGTAAATAGAAGAAGAACAACAACAAGGGGAACAAGAAGGAGGAGAAGAAGAAGAATTAAGAAGAAGAAAAGGAAGAGAAAGAAGGTAAATAGAAGGAAAGAAGAAAATACAAGAAAAAGGAGGCGTTTTCATTTGATAAATGTATTCTTCGAAAGTTTCATATCGGTCGTGTCCATCTCCTCCGCCCCGTTTGGATCCTTATCTGCCTGTAGTGATTAGTAGAGGTATCAGTAATTCAACGGTTTCCTAACATCTATTCGGAGAAGGATAAGGAGGCCTATAACTGCGACTGAATGCCTAGAGATTTCACTGAGAAGTATACATGAAATATTTGGGTATTCCTCTGAATGATTACTGTTATGTTATTCCTGATATTTCAAATAGTGTATGTGCTCCAAAAATCCCATCACAATTAATTATGAGTAAGAAACATATCATTTGTATAATGAGAGACTATCTTTGTCATTTCAGAATTGCAAATATAGAGGTGCCCTATGTTTGTGAGCTCATAAGTGTTAAATATAATCCGCAGGAAATTTGATGACATTTTCAGGCTTTGAAATAAGAATGCTGTAAGCTGACTTTTCCCCCAATAATTTGTTCTATTCATTAATGAATCATTAAGCATTGCTAAAGTATAATGACTGCAAAATGTTGTGTTTTCAAGTTTATTTTAAGCACATCGGAAATGTACTGTTACACTGTTCAGACATAAAGCATCTATATCCACATCCAAGTCCATTTTTTTTCCATTCCACACTCTGAGCAATTATTTGGAAGTACCATCCTTCCCTAATCTGAATGACTCCATTGAACTGCATTCATTGTTTCAATTTATTCTTCTTCATTCCTCACAGAAGGCACAACCAACCTAGAACCCACCGTGTATTCACTCCTAATCAGTAACCCAGAAGAAGCCTGTCCAGAACTACAAAGTAATGTTGATTCGATTGATTTTGTGTTTAATAAGCGTAGTAATTGAATCAGCTATAAGGAAGAAATATGAAGAAGAATATATCACGAGTAACAGGCCATTTTCGTAATGTAACAACATTTATACATATGCCTTTGTGAAGCGCCTCGATACGAATTATTTCATTCACCTGTTACGCATAAAGGTATCTCGATAGTCAACATTAAAATTGCATACCTTTGTTGTTGCTAGGTAGGACAAACATTATGGCTTGCCCTATATACCTAACAATACGTTATATATGCAATTTTAATTCTGAATTTTGAATTACAATTATTCCTAACGAGTGAATGAAATAATTCCTATCGAGGCACTTAAGTATTAATTTAGTTACATTACGAAAATGGCCTATTGCGACTTTATCGTGGAAACTCACAGCGGGGCAAACATTGTTTTAAAAGTATATTCAAATTTGTATGAGAACAAGTCGCATGTGTAATACATTACATCCGTAAAGTCGAATACGACCGAATCAATCTGCCTTTTGGCTGTTTATTCATTGCTTTACTACAAAATGACCCA
This sequence comes from Strongylocentrotus droebachiensis, assembly GCA_035222895.1. Lineage (NCBI taxonomy): Eukaryota > Metazoa > Echinodermata > Echinoidea > Camarodonta > Strongylocentrotidae > Strongylocentrotus > Strongylocentrotus droebachiensis. Next base: position 20,901 of record JAVYIG010011853.1, on the reverse strand, counting down.
TTATTAAATCAAAATTGTGTGATGTATTCCACTTTATCGTATTATTGAACACTATTTTCTGATGCATATTGTTTGATCAACTCTGACAGGTCGCCTGAAAGACTTGTCTCGCCCGCCCTCTATGCCCAAGGGCAAGGAATCTTGGACCAACGTCCGCAAGAAACTCAACAAAACCAAATCGTCCCTCAACTTGGGCAAGTCACCAAGAAATGCATCTGGCAAGGGGAAAAGATGATGTACCGATTATAATAAAGAACATATCCAACTACCGTTCGGTTGAACTTTTACTATAGCTGAGTAAACATTTTATTTTGCCTGTCATCACGAGACCAAGCTGAACTGTCGGCTCCACTATATCAGGAAAATATATGGACGCTCTTATCTTCAGAGGGAATGCTTTATAATCATTCTCATCTTGATTCAGTGTGAGCTGCAATGTACATGTAGGTCTAAATTAAAATCGTATTCTAATTACATTTAAGAGTATAGTTTAAATTTCCCGTTATTTTTTTTTTTTTTTTTAATATCTTTTTAAAAGATGTGATAGTCGGATTATACTGAATAAACCTTGTGCCTTCTCTCTGTTGATAATTTTTACATAGGTCACTCATACCGCAACCCGGCCAAAATTCACACTTTAAAGTGCTCTCCAAAGTGTTACTCCTATATCACTATATCAAGTGACATTGCATTCAAAATAATGATGCAAATTAAAAGTAATCTGGTGTATATTTGTAATCTCTCGACCTTTAAACAACATGCCTGTGTCAAAATGCTCAGATTTGGATGAAATCCTCCAAGAACAGCTTGCACTGAAATTATTTTTTGTTGTGCCTCTAAAGAGGTGTTTATTTACCATCAAACATACAAATAAAGTTGTGAGAACAAATATAATTGACGTTCAATGTTATCAATAGAAATCACACATTTTCTCAACCATACAATATTTTGCTACTTTCCATCTAAAGTTCCTTCGTAGTTTATTATCATCCTTAGGTTATTTAAATGTTTGATATTTTTTAGCATTATTTTTGACAAATGGACCTGTCTGTACATAAAGGTTATGAAAATAAATACGATATATATGTTCTACTACCGAAATGATCAAGAATTAACATATTCTTCATTTCGTGAACAAAACTTACATGTATTAGCAAAATGTAGCTTTCTTTTAGTGTTTGCATAATACATGGCAATGAATAGTTTAGCTTTCATGTAAACATTAGACAATAATATTTTAGTCTCCTATTCAAAACGAGTCGAGTTCTACAGCTTCTATCTCTCTCTCTCTCCCTCCCCCTCTCTCTCGCTTTCACTTTATGCCGTACCAGGTTGTATTTTGTTTATTTCTAGTTTTCTTTCAGTCTAGTGCATGTGTATTCTGTTTGTTTTTTCTTCTGTATGTGGTCTGAAGTTTAGTTCAGCGAAACTATTACATGCATCAAGCCTAGCTTTTTAAGTTGGTTCAATTTTCATTTCCGTATTTCATGATTTACAGAACATTCTATCATGTCATATTATTACGATTCAGGATTATTTATTTCCATATAACTTTTAAAAATGTATTATGTTTTGATAATTTTGCATGGAATATTAATAAATGCAACCAATCAAACAAACAATCATTTAGTATTTAGCTAGTTGTATATTTACTTGGCTTTGAAACTGCCGATCAAATTTTGGCAAATACAAAATTACTATTCAAGATGGTGAATGACCTTTCTGGGTTTTTTGTGTGGAAGGGGGGGGGGGCATAAGAATGGATTTCTTTTGGGTCATACTCCAAATGAAAATAACATTCCGTATGTCCCGATTTGTTTCTTGGAAAACGACATCCAATTGTTCAATGTTTTGTGTAGAACCTGGACCAGATGATCCATATTTGAAGGTCATATTCACTAGACCCCAAAGTTAATAAAGCTGCTTTTCGAGAGAAACTTCAACAAATTCTGACTGGTAAGGGTATTGATAACGACAGAATATTGAGAAGAAAATCGACAAAACTTTCTGAAAATCACATTCACAAAGAACATTCATAAAAGAACAATAGCCATTATATAACATTTGTTATCCAAATATTTGAGCATTCATCAATTATATAAGTCTTGAACTTTCAGTACCGGTATCTGTTTCTTTTGATTCTGTCCGAATTTATCACTCAACAAATCAAAAAGCAAGATTGCATTCAAAGATAGTTTTTATGTTTTTAAAGGGATGTCCACCCTGATATGAAGTTGGTTTTAATAGAAGCAAACAAAATGAGTACAAGTGGAAGTTTGAGCAAAACCCGATTACAAATATGAAAGTTATGTATTTTGGAAGTTTCGATCAGTCAAACACAATTTGGCAACTCTGTGACGTATCTTACAAAGTCTCTTTCCATTTGCTCTGTATTAAGAAAATTCAGAACTTTCTATTTTTTCACTACAGAAAATTTCAATCATAAATGCACCCTAATGATAATTACTGTGTCTATGTTTTATTCAACCGATGTATAAAACAAATCAACTCCATCATTAATACCTAAGAAAATGTTATGACATTGTCTGTACAGAGCAAACTGGAGAGGACCTCGCAAGATACGTCACATGTTGCCACTTGTGTTTCACTGATAACATCTTCAACAATTCATAGCTTTCCTATTTCTAATTGGAAATTACTCAAATTATCACTGACCCATTTTTTTCTAGTTTTGCTGCTTTTATTAATACCAGCTAATTATCAGCTTGGAATTCTCCTTTAATCCATTCAAAAGCACACAAATACACATGAACATATACACTCACAAATTAGATTTGTGATTCAATAAAGGACAATAAACGTAGACATAATCATCATTGCCCTTCTCATAAGGTGCTAGCATATATAATTTTATTCTTTTTTCTTTAAAGAGGTCAAATAACAGAAAGAAAATATAATATTTGCTTATATATACATGTACCATCTTACAAAATATATAGATTTACTTTAAGTTTCCACATATATTACTCACAAGAAGGCACACACTTTATCACATTAACCGGTATACTGTTTTGAATTATTCACAATATATGTGATGTTCAAGATTGCATCTGGAACGAAGTTACAAAATCAAGTACTGAGTGTAATAATACAGTAAATATCATCATTACAAATTATTATGAATCATTATAAATCATTATAAAACATTATAAATTCCTCATGAAGTATTGCCCCAACAATTTTCAAAAATTCATAATTTTTGTAATTAATCATATTTTTTCCATTCTCACTCTCTTTCTTTCTCTCTCTCTCTATCTTTCTCTCTGTTTTTCTCTGTTTCTCTATCTCTATCCCTTTCTCTTCCTCTCTCTCTTTCTCTTTCTCTTTCTCTACCTCTCTCAATCTCTTTTTCTCACTTTTCACTTTCTTATACACACAACAGCTTGAGTATTGCTGAATAATCCTTTGGCCGTTTTCACAAAGAAAAATGGTCTTTGAATGAATGCCCATTTATCAAACTTTATAAGTACTGGTAAACATAAATATGCCTGATTACATGAAGCTCAAATGAAAATGCACAGGAAATATCTCACTTGGTACATAAATACAGTGAAACCTGTCTACAAAGACCACCCAAGGGAGACAAGAAAAGCGGTCTTTATGGGCAGGTTGTCTTTAAGTACAAGTTTTTTTAGTACATGTTTCAATGAGAAACAATTATCAAGGGAAAACAAAAAATGTGGTCTTTGTAGACAGGTGGTCACTAAAGCAGGTATGACTGTAACTGGTGTTCATGGCACAAAAAGTTTTTACAAGGAGGCCTTTTCAAAATAATGAATATTGATGCTTGGATAACACTTGAGTGATAGTACTATGCATTACTTTCCACCAAGATGCATATGAATGGACTCACTGTTACACAATGCATAGTTTTTAAACCTACAGATATTGAAACACCGTAAGAAGAATGATATATGAGGTATATTTTTGTACATGGTGGAATTGCTTTACAGTGAAGAAGTGACATTTTTTGGTTCATGTTTCTGGAGGGGGGGGGGGGGGGACATTAGCTTCCAATACATTCATACTTGATGATCAATCCAATATCAAGATTAATCTGATTAATAAACATGCACCATGAAATATGTTCATACAAGTCTTCATGAGAAGAGAAGCAATATGTGATCAGGGTACTGGAACATTAATGAGTACTCCTAGTCTCAAATGTCAAAAAATAGCTTTGAATAAAGAAGATTCTTCTCACAAGAAGAAAATCCACATTTAAATCTAAGCTTTCTGAAAATTATGTCAAATGCTATTCTATAAGTAGGTAGTATTTAATAGAAGGTCTTCAATTAGAATATTTGCCATTTTTCCTTTGAACACCGTCCTGCCCCCCCCCCCCCCTGCCTTGAAAAAGGAGGTAGTATATTTATGCGTATTGTTGAATGTTGATGAAAAAACTGTGTAATTTTGCGGTATGAAATGTTACTTATTATATTCCTTAAAATGTAGTAACCCTCTAACATGCAAAAAATCCTAAAAAAAATTCTCAAACCACAAAGATATTTATGGTTTTCTTTGAAGGTGTCACGTCTAACAGTAAATTCTCCCAACCATTTTTGAATTTTCCCGACCGTTTTTCCATGAAAATAAGACACAAGACAGGCTTTAAAAAATCTTTCAACACTTAAATGCCTGGAATGGTATATAGAGCCAATTCATTGCTCTGTGACGATTTACATTCACCTAAAATGTAGTTAAATTGTAATAATATAGTTGGTAGAATTAAAGAATTGATCAGTTCAGTTTTTCGAAAAAAATCAATAATGGTCTGTTTTCACTCAAACTTTCAGATTATCTTTAATCGTACATCAAGCAATGAAGTCACTACCTAAGCACCATTTTCTCTCATCTGAACAATGTTACCAAGTCCCTTTAATAGAGCTACAACATAAATTATAACATAGATGATAAAAAGATAGATAGAATAAAACCTAGTAGCTTGGAATTTGGTTATCACCATGGTATAACTTTAAGCTCTATTAATAGAGCTACAACCAGTATTACGCCGTAGAGGGTATATAGATAAATACCATAAAACCTCGCAGCTTGGAACCTGGTAACCACCATGATGAACATGGAAGAAAGAAGACTCACTGCTAAACCAAGGGCAAGAACTAACTGGACATGGTCTGTGTGGAGCTGTTAAAAAAAAAACATGGCAATAGGGCTTTTTTTAGTAATGTAACCAAATTTACGCATATTATGCCTTTGTGAAGCACCTCATATCAATTATTTTATTCACCTGTTCCTAATAAATGTATTTCAATAGCAGAATTCAAATCGCATACATTATTTGTTTCTTAGTAGGAAAATCATTATGGCATGCCCTACCTAACAACACGTAATATATATTTTGCATTCTGACTAAATACAATTATTCATAAAATTAACAGGTAAATAAATCAATTCATATCAAGTATAAATTTGGTTACATTACAAAAAAATATCCCATTCAAGGTTTGAGTCACATATGGAATTGATTAAGAATGGATGAGCATCCAATTTGAAGCAGTGAGGCTCATAATTAGGGGACCACAAATACAGCTATGATCCTATATTCTGTATTCATCACATGGTCTATTGCCCCCTATCCAAGAACAGAGGACATTTCTTTGAAGCCCTAACCTAATACTGACAACAACCATAATCACTGTTAGTTTAATATTGATGAGCTGAATTTTTTGATGGCAAGAATAAAGATAATAGCCCCATTATAATGACACACATAAGCAGACAATGCTCCACTAAAAAAGACATGATCGTAATTTTGAACTGTTTTCAAATTCCAGAATAGATTTATGAAATAGATGAGTAAAAAGAAAATATATCAATGTCATAATTATGAATGGAGGGAAGACAGCAACAACAATTTGAAAAATTGCATTTCGAAAATGCATCCTGACCTGGGGAGTGTTTCACAAAGACTAAGATTGACTTTAAGTTGGACTTAACTATGGCAGGCCGTCCATGCCACTAGTTCCTCTAACCATTCCCGGCATTGGTTTCTCAAGGGACATTCAAAGCATGGTCACAAATCTTCATAATTTACCTTTTTTTGATAGTTCATTGTTGAAGGAAAATATATTTTCTAAAGATCACAATTGAGAGACCAATGGTGAGAGCAACCAGTGGCATGAACGGCCTGCCATAGTTAAGTCCAACTTAAAGTTGATCTTAGTCTTAGCCGCTAAAAGACGACTTACCACAAATGTCCCTCCATCTCTGACAGTGACGATGGTACATGATATACCAATACCTAGCAGCATATCTGAGCAGCGTAAAGAGTTAAGAAAGAAACTGAAATAAAGCAAGCAAAGTATTTGATATTTTTTAGAGGCTATCACATCTATTTCCCATAATAAATATATATTTTAAATCACCTTGCTATCTGAAATATACTTACTATCTAATGGCTTGTGTTTAACTGCTGGATTAAAAAAAAAATATTACTGAACTTAACAAACCTAATGCCATTAACCCTTACTGTACTGGGCTATTTTGAGCACCCACTGACTGGGGGGGGGGGGGGGGGGGCTGGGAGGCCCCCCCCCCCCCCCCTGTGATCTCGGCCGTCGATTGTCCGATGAACACGAAAATGTGCATGTTTGTAGATATTTACGTAAGGAACAAGATGGTATAATTATTTTTTCCGAATATGCAAATTTTTGTCGTTAGCCTAATTAATTATGCAAAATGCGCTAATTTTATGCATTTTACAGAAAACGTGTCAAACTCCACTTTTTGAATGTTGAAACTCATTATTCATATGAAACTTCTTTTCTAACACAAAAAAGTTATTTTAATGTAATTAATAATGATAATTTATTCAAATTTTGATGCAATTTTTATTTTTTTAATTTTTTTTTTGATGACATGCGCATACTAATTGTTATGTAACGCCTTACAGGTATATCCGATTTCGACGAAAATGGTATCAAAATGTGCATAAGACTTGAGGGAAAAAAGTCATGAAACGACAATTCAAATTTCCAAGCGGTTGCGGCGCAATCTCCGAAAAGGTTGAGAGGGGGGGGGGGGGCCTCCCAGGCCCCCCCCCCCCCAGTACAGTAAGGGTTAAAGAAACTTAGAGAAAGAAAAGAAGGAATTCACAATTATTTTGTTTAAGAATACCATTCTTACAAATAAACCTTTGAAAACTGCTAACGTCTAGAAGTACGGTAGACATGACTCACATGAGTTATTGGAAAATGTCTACTTGCCCATAAGCATAAATTTGGCAATAACTCCAAAAATATAAGTGCCACTTCTTTTGAACTATTCAGTGGATTACTCTGAATTTGTATAACAGTATGTATGTGACTGATAGTCAAATGTGTCTGAATCACTACTGAAATATATATGTTTTTAAAACTCTTAAACTTGTTTAAAACTATCTTGAATAATAAAAAAAAAGTCTTGAATCTCATGTCCGTAATGCTGGAATAACACAAACATCTCTAAATAGGTCATGCAGTCTGAGCATGAGCAGATAAAGGTCATTGCAGACAAAATTGTAAAATACACAGAGCCAAAATACTGGATAAGTGCTCATGAAAGTTATGTAATCATTATTCATTTATGCACAAGCAGTGCACTCCATGATTCACAGGTGGACGTATTCTTTGAAAAGGGGAAACGAAGGCTATTTATATAGCACTTCCATCACTGTAGGAGTGATTTTTCAAAATGTGCAGAGTGGGACCTCTTCATGTTTTGAAGATCTGTGGATATTTGGGGTCATTTGGGGTCATTTGGGACATGTGCTAACCGTGAATTGGGGGGTGTTTCACAAAACCTAAGATCGACTTTAAGTTGGACCTAACTATGGCAGGCTGTTCATGCCAATGTTTGCTTTGCCCATTATTATTTTTAGATCATATTTTTTCCTTCAATAATGAATTGTCAAAAAATGTAAATTCTGTAGTTTTGTGATCATGATTTGTACGTCCCTTGAGAGACCAATGCCAGTAAATGGTGAGAGGAAACCGTGGCATGAACAACCTGCCATAGTTAAGTCCAACTTAAAGTTGATCTTAGTCTTTGTGAAACACCCCCCCCCCCCCCCAGGTCTATCAATACAATTTGTAAAAGATACTGAACATAGGTCCTCCAAAACAAGCTGACATGCCCATGGTGGGGAATCCTTGCTTGGCCATTGCAACATCAGCTACTAGATCTGAAAACAAAGAAATCTAGGGATAATAACATTGCATATATCATCACACATGAGAGTTGAACCCCGTATTCTCCAAATATTCAGACATCGTCTTTGTAAAATGGAATGGAAGATTAAAGGGCGATCCAACCCTTGTATGTAAGAAGTTCTTTTTTTTTTATGAAAGGAGAAAAATACCAGGTAAGATAAACAGAATGGATTTTTTTTGAAATAAATCGGACCAATAATAAAAAAGTTATGAATGTTTGAAATATGAGATCACTAAGTCTATGCGAATCTCAAATTGGCAGTTTAATAAGTGGATTGTAGTATAATTGCAGATAACTCTCCTTCTTTGACACGTACAAAAATATCATTAAGTTCTGTTTATCTCCTATCAATAAAGTGCCTTCTCCCTTGGGGCATGTACTCAAAAGACATTATGGATAGAATATTATTATAGGTCTTCTAAAGCGAATAGACCCTCCTGAGTCATAAATATTTGACAAATTGAAATTTTAGTCACTTTGTGTGTTGGGACAGATAGGATAGTTGTCCACCACTACATCACAGAGACATTACAGATTCCGTTAATTTTTTGTCCAATATCATTCAAAATTTCTTATTTTTCTGCTACCCTGCATGAAAATACATACATGTGTACTGTACATGAGTATAAGAAGAAGATTGAGAAGGAGAGAAGACGAAGAAGAAGAAGACAGAGAAAAGTGAAAACTTCTTCTTGTGTAAAAAAAATGATGAATTCAAAGAGATACTTTTACTGATGTTAGATATCTATCAGCAATTAAGAGAGTCTATACATCTAACACACAATGTTGACATACCTCCAATACTGTTTCCCCAAGCTAGGACAGTAAGACCAAGAATAGCATCATTGATGAAGAATTCCACACCAAACATCTATTAAGTAAGATAGAAACACATTAGTCGCACATCATTTCAACCATAAATGGTTTCTTTTATGTAGTAGCAAGCAAACTTCGAAAATAAGACCTTTGAAACAAAACATGTTAAGTAAATCAAAGCTGTATTTTACAAGTAGGTGATGAGATGATGCTCTGTGCCCTTTGGCATATCTAAAGACTGATTGAGCTAAGTTGTCTACAGAATTTAATAACTTTTGATCAAAGAGCGTTCTGAGCGCTTTTGTTTTAATACCAAATTTGAGCGTTGTCATGAAAGCTCAAATACATTTGGAGTTATTGCCAATATTTTTATTTTTGGCAAGTGAACATTTTCCTTGGCATTTCCCTACTGTAAAACATTAATTCTCTAACATAAGACTACCATGATATGGAATGGAGCAGCAAGGAGCTTTGTCAAAAGGCAAAACTTGCATGCTAGCCATGCCATTAGCTAATTATTCCATAGCATAAAACTTTTATGAAAATATGATGAATGTGAAAGTTTCAGGTCTTGCAAGTCACTAAAATGCTCTCTTTTGGCAATTAAGTGCAAGGCCATATCATTAATACCAATGCATTCAACTTTTCTCTATTTTATCAAAGAAAACATTACCAACCTGTAGAATGTTGACGATTTCATTTGCCGTAGAATAAATCCATAACACTGCTACAACGAAACCTACATATGAAAATACCTGAGGAGTAAAAAAAGATTAATGTACAAGAAAAATGGTACATAACCCAAATACAAATAAAAATGAATGCGACTGAGTATCTACTATGCAATCGCCTTGTAATCTGTTCATTGATGAACAACCCTTTAACATCTACCAGTAAGTCATCTGATCTAATGAACCCAAACTTAAGCCCAGTGTGGTATAACATGGTTCAATTTTTGTTGAGTTATCACAGTATTACAATATTTTCTAGGAGTTATAATCCTTTGATCAATACACCTTCATGTATCAAGTCATTCTCAATAGCCCATTCCTACAATGTACATGCTCATACATACTAGAGTCAAGTTTGGTTTGAAGGGGTTCAATGCTTTGTATGTTATTGCGGTAACAAGATTTTTTTCTGGTATTTCTTACACTTTCATGACCCTGTAACCTTTGACCTGTGACCTCTCCCACCCAAAATCAAATCAGGTCATCTTTGCATGCTCATAAATTCATACAAATTTGGTTAAACTCTGTTCCTATGGTCTTCAAGTTATCCCAGTAACAAAAAGCGGGACAGACGGATGGACAACCCCAAAACATAACGTCTCCGCCACCTATGGCAAGTAATCCATCATTTCTAACAACTTCAAACATTTTCTTCCACTTGAGAAGCTTGTCACATTGTATACCGGTAATAGAATACAAAAAAATAATTTTCATGTGAAAAGTATTACATACTAGGAAGCCTTGCACAATGGTAGTGTACTGTGAATTGTGCCACGGGTTAGAGGCGTGGTTATAACAAAATGGCTTCTCCCGACTTTGAGTGGTTTTTCAAATAAGAAATCTTTCTTAAGTTTAATTGCTTGATATTTTCAAAGAAAATGTTTGAGTGACTTACTGCGTGATAGACTGGTTGTTTCTTTGGTTTAGATGTCAAGAATACTGCAGCTGCTAACAAGAATGATATAGGCAGAACAAGGTGCCATACTACAAAACCACCCGTTATAGTTTTGGTTAAACCTGGAGTATAAGGCGGAAAGAGAAGAGAGAGAGAGAGAGAGAGAGAGAGAGAGAGAGAAGGAGAGAAAGAGGGAGGGAGAGAGAGAGAGAGAGAGAGAGAGAAAGAGAGACAGAGACAGAGACAGAGAGAGAGAGAGAGAGAGAGAAAGAGAGAGACACAGAGAGAGAAAGTAAGATAGGAAAAGGTATTGTCAAATCAACAATATATTTATGCTCTCATTGTCTATACATTGTACATATTCCCTATTTCAATATGCAGTCTGTCTGCTCTAAAAGGAAAGTCCATCCGTAAAATATATTTGTTTTGTACACATATATAAAGCCAAAAAATGAGAGAAACAGATCAATGGAAGTTTGGGAAAAATTTGAAGAGGGATAGAACAAAATTATTAATTTATAGATCAAATACCCATTTGCAACTCATTGACATACATGGACCCATTTAGCATCTCTTTCATTTGTTCTCAACTAAAAACTTCATACATTTTTTTTTCCTGTAAGAAAATATTTGATTATACAGGGTTCTGTCTCCAAGATACATGTAAGTAATGCTGGGACACACGTTCTTACACATCATTTCCACAAGAATTATCATTTTCTTCACCAAAAAACATGAAATTTGAAATTAATGTAATTTTCAATTGCAAGCAAACGAAAGTGGTAACCACAAACTACATTACAAATGTTCACAATTTTTTTTTCTTCATCAATAGCAACTTTAAAAATAAATAGCATCCTTATCCTGTTTCTTTTTTTCTTCTCAGAATCCAACTTTCCTGTTTCTACACTTTTCCTGTCTTTATTAAAATCAATGTACCGGGTATTTCCACAATGAATTTCCCCATCAAAAATTGTGAAAATATGGTTACGATAATTACAGCAGAATTGATCAAAACAAAATGTGGAAAAAATGTTCTACAAAACTAAGTGTTCATCACCTGCAGAGAAAGACATTCTATTATACAATTTGTAAAGTTATTAATATTCTTTGGGGTTGGTTCTCCAACATGTGAACAGTAGCATGGATAAATGACAGGCAGGCAATGGAGCTGTACAGGTTAAAGCAGTAAAACAGTACAACTGTCTCATACACCCACAAACAATCTACCTATAAGAAGGAATGCTGCCCAGGGAGTGGAGAATGTGCATACATTGTGTGCGGGTAAGCCTGAATACGATGACTGGGGTAATAATATATATATCTGTAAAGCGCTTTCAGAGGGCCTTCGGTCCTGAAAAGCACTATATAAGAACTAGCTATTATTATTATTATTATTACATATGTTACATACGGTATATATGTATTTTATAATACAGGTCAAAAGCCAAGTTATGGTCCTACAGAGAACTTTGGCACACACGCACATAGCTTGATGGTTGTAATATTTGATGGTAAAATCAAATTTTGGGCAAGCACACGTTCTTGTTTCCAGGAACTTTGGCAATTTGTCACTACGATGTCAATTTCATAATTGCTATTCACAGAAATGTAGGGGAAGAGGGTTTGGAGACATCAAATTGGGTAACTTTGTCTCAGATTCTGAAACAAAATCCTGGATTTAGCTCATGCTCCAATGATAACTATAAACCTTTAGGTCAATCAGGAACCCCATTAATTTTACAAGACGATCGCCTGTCTGATTATCAAGATATTTATGATTGGAAATCGAAACCAAATTTTGCGTTTTCCTAACGTTTTTCATAACACTAGTGTATTGGGGAAAACGAGTATGGTAAAACGGTCACTCAAAGATTTTTACTTTTTTGAGGCACTTCTTGATCATTTAGAATCACAATTTTTTTAGGGCTTCAATATTACACCATATCACAGACACTGATAACACGAAGGGCTGTGCATCTCAGATTTAACATTGTTAAACAATGCCTTTAATGTAATATGAGAGTGGGAAAAATATACACCTACCTTTGGTAACAAATGCACAGAATACTGGTGCTAAGAAAAGATTAAGAGTGTTTAATAATCTATTCCAGTTATGCTTTGGTTCGTTGTAGTCCACCACTGGAACCGTCGCTTTTAAACATAATAGCATGGGGCACTGAAAAGATGGGAAAAACAAAATGTTTCATGCTGCTTATAAGTATCGGCTTGCATGGTGATGTAGATATACAGTAGGCTTACGGTTGCAACATGTGAGAGAGAGAGAGGGGAGGATTGGGAAGTCCTGAAAAGGACTGTCTGTAATCTTTCTTTCTTGAATGTGTGTCTATAGACCTAAAAAGGATGGTTGGTAATCTATCTTTGACCTTATAGTTCTAAAGAGAACTATAAGGTCGGTTGGAGCGGATAGGTAATAGGAGGGGCTCAACGTTTTGAACAGGTTGACTATCCATCATCAGGAGTGGGGAATAGCTGGCGTGTGTGGGCTTAAGTCACCGGGTCGTGGACGTGGGTGAGCTATGTTTCCGTCTGGGCTGGAGTCTCCTTTTCAGGACTACACACACTCTCAAGAAAGATTACAGACAGTCCTTTACAGGACTCCTCAATCCTCCCCCTCTCTCACATAGTGCAACCGTAAGCCTACTGCATAAAATGTTTCATGCAAATCAAAATGCAAATCAAAATGCGAAAACAAAATGCATGGAACTAGAAAGTAAAATTGCTGTAACAAAATACTGATTTGAAATTACAAATCTTTCATGAAAGGTTATTATTGCAATAAGTATTTAAATAAGATTTAGTACAAGAATTTGAATTAAATTGACAAGGTTATTTATAAACATTAAAAGCCTCAGCTAAAAGCTGACACATGTTGAATCCGCAAATAAAACTGCAACATATAAAACACATGCAAATAGTACAATGTAAAATAGGCAAATATGAAAATAAGTCATTCAGTAATTAAATTGATATGATAAAAGGAATTATGAGGAAAAGAAGAGGAAAAAGGAGGAGGAGGAGGAGGAGGAGGAGGAGGAGAAGAAGAAGAAGAAGAAGAAGAAGAAGAAGAAGAAGAAGAAGAAGAAGAAGAAGAAGAAGAAGAAGAAGAAGAAGAAGAAGAGGAAGAGGAAGAGGAAGAGGAAGAGGAAGAGGAAGAGGAAAAGAAAAAAGGAAGAGGAAGAAGGAAGAGGAAGAGGAAGAAAAAGAAGAAGAAGAAGAAGAAGAAGAAGAGACAGAACTGAGAAATATAAGGAGGAGAGTTGTACAGAGTTTTTTAATTCTTCAGCTAAAATTTTGGAATCATAAATTATTAGCATGGCACAATCTTAAAGATACACTCAAGTTTTTGTGGATATAGAAAATAAATTCCCACAGAATACAAAGAAACTAACACTGAATGTTCAAGATTACAAATAAATGACATGTGCCAAACAATTTTTGTAAAAAAATGTATAGTGGCTGAGTAATGAGCAGAAAAGGAAGAGGAAATCTGGGTAAGTACGCCCGCGACGTACCATGTATATGTGTGCAATAACAAATTGAGCTATTATTATCATTACTATAACCTAAAAATAAACAACATTTAAAACAATAATTCCAAATGAAGAATATTCATCGCTAAACAATGTTTACCATACCTTTATTAGCTCCCATATCTTTACATAGCAGGCAAGCTCCTTCCATTCCTTCAGATCTACAGGACAAAGACCAATAAAGAATTCCTTCACTTGACCAGGGGGAGGGGCTTCACTTCTCACAAGGGGTTGAGACTCTGCAACAGTGACACAAATTGGAAGATAGGTTTCAATAACAAACAATATATATATATATATATGTATTAATTATTTTTAATATTTTGTTCACAATGAGAAAGCACTGATCCAATAACTGAATGAGAAGTAATTTGGCATTTTTTATCTCTTGAAATGTTTCATACGAAATAAGAACATTTCAAATTTCCACGAATTGCCTTAAACCTGTTTGATCTAAAAACTTACTTGTAAAATGAATGCCAATCGCCAACAAAAAATAATTCAAGTTAATATAAGATTCAGAAATGTGAAGCTTTAATACACTTTACGTCATCATTAAAAAAAACGCAGCAGTTTTGCTGCGTCATATCTGAACGAACCTTAAGTAGGTTACAAGACTTGTTTTAAGCTACAATTACAGAGCTGCCAACCTTGTGCGAACAAAAAAAGGAATCATGATGGCAAAAAAAAGGAATTCATTAATACAAAACTTACAACGGCGCGACACGCTTCCAATGCAGAAATGTCCATTCCTCATGCTGTTTTTTTTTCCATATTAGGACCTATAGTTTATTTACAAGTTGGTATTTTTTGTTATTTTGGTATTATAATTATATCGGCATTTGATTCTTTTTGAGAATATTTTTCTCTTCAAGTATGTTTTAACCTTACCTTTCTATTGAATTTGTGATCACATCAACATTCTCAGGACAGTTGTCAGACGTGCGGTATGTACAAAATAATTATTAAAAAAAACGTATTTTATGAAGAAAAAACGTACTACCATAATTTGGAGGAAAAATAAATAATTCCGGCAAAAACGTAGTGGTTGGCAGCTCTGCAAGTAGAGCGCAAATACCTAGGAGACAGGCTAGATACAAAGAAGCACCTACCATAATCATTACTTATACTATCATGGTCACTGGTATGGTGAGGTAGTGGTGTGATGTTACGAACAACGTCTTCGTCTACCCCTAGTATACTAGCCACAGCTAACCTCTCCGTGGCAGAAAGCTCACCTGTCATAAATGGGAGGAGGAATTCATTGATAATTAGAATTACAATGGCACTATCAACTGAATCAATTCATGCACATATCTACAATAAACTGCAATAAAAATGTTCAATTAAAAAAGATTACCCCATGTTGAATTCAAACAGAAATTTGCCTCTTTAGTATATATATATATATATATATATATTTTTTTTGCGCTCAAATAAGACCTTTTTAATGTATTTTTTGTGCTCATTTTTTTTATTTTGTTATTTTAGCTGTTTCATCATTTCATTTATATGCAATTAGGAGAAAATGTAAAATTACTTACAAGCATCATATTTTGGAGAAAGTCTGGAGCTAGTGTTCATTTTATTTCCCAAATAATTCAGATGGGTAATTTTTTCACAATCCCCAAAATGCGGAATCATACCTTCAAGTTTTCTTAAAGCATATCAAGTTTCAGACTACAGTACAGCAGGCGGCAAATATACGGTGAAAATGACACAAAATAGGAGAAAACATATTCATGCTGCTTTAACGACACTGCTTTGCCTGATTCTAGTTTTTCTGTGTGTTTTGTAACTCTAAATGAGCATGGTATTCTGTTCTCCTTATGAAACTTTGGGAGAATAGTTTCTTGTGTCTATAAATTTTCCATGACACACTTGAGATAGAAGCTGTATCATGTAGTATAAATGCTCACTGACACTTTGGAATATTCACATGATGTAACAAACGAAACAAGGACATTTTATGAGGAGGAAACAAAGAACATTACACATCTACATAGATACATCTCAATACAGTCAATGGATCTGGTAGGGTAACTATAAAGAAATCAAATGAATAAATTCTACCAGGTTCTTTACATGCTTTAAATATATTATAAAAACTAAGCCATCAAATAACACATTCAAACAATTAAAACACTTACATGATAGTATGAGATACTATCATGTAAATGGTAAACCAAATAATGCACAAAATATAGAATTCTATATAGAGTGGGTTGAGGCTGTGCTATGTTGTCTATCAATGTAATCAATGCAAGCTTCATATGTTAACGTTTTTTGCTTTATTTCCAAGTATATTCTTTGTATCCTTTTGTTTCTTGTGAAAAGACGCTTTATAAATGAAACATTACTATTACAACATGATAGAGATTGGTATTTGGGGTACAAACCTCTCCTGGGAATAGCACCATTGACAGGAACTACATCGTCGTGGTGACTGTTAATACTAGGTACATGTGTGGAATTTATGCTTGTACCGAGACTAGGAAAGTGAAGTGAAGCATTGATGCTTGGATGAAGAGCAGTGGTAGGAGCTACAAGAAGGTGTGAAAACAAGACTAACAGAGTGAGTGGATATACAAACAAAAATGAAAACAAAACAGGGGGGTGTTTCACAAAGATCCCAAGTTGAACTTATCTCTAAGTTGGACTTAATAGTTATGGAAAGCCATTAGCATCCTCGAAAATGTTTTGTACGAGTCATTTTAAAAGGCATAAAATGTTGATTCAAATCATTCATATTTTCTATTATCATGGCAGATTTCAAGTTCTTGATGTGGAATTTATGAAAAGTCTAAAATACTTGAATTTTTGCTTTTGAATATAATTCATTATAAGGCTACAAATGGCTCTCCATAATATTTAAGTCCAATATTTAAGTCCAACTTAGAGTTAAGTTAGACTTAGGATCTTTGTGAAACACCCCCAGAACTATACCGTGGCTTGGTGACCAAATTATTAAACAACCCTTTTGGATTACAAGGGTAATAGAAATCTAGAAAGTGATCCTAACATTAACTTTTATAAATAGCAGTGAGTGGATATAAACGAAAATGAAAACAAAACAAAACCGATTCCTTGGCTTATTGACTGAATCATTATAACGACCAATATATTGGATTACGAGGATAATAGAGACCTAAAAAATTATCCTAACATCAACTTTTATAAATAGCAGTGACTGGATATAAACGAAAATGAAAACAAAACAGAACCGATTCCTTGGCTTATTGACTGAATCACGGTGACTGAAACATAATTACGAGGGCAATAGAAACCTAGAAAGTGATCCTAACATCGACTCTCTTTTTGTGATGCTGATCGTTTGAATTGTTGCTTGACGTTTTGCATTGTTTGGAGAGCAACTTGAGATGCCACCTTCCTGTAATTACTTTGTCAGATACTGGTATGATTAACTAAATAGCAAGTAAATGAACAAGTATCCATGAATGATTATATTTCAATAGCTGCCATATTTGTTAAAGTTTTGATTAACTGCAGTAACAGAATGACTTCTTAATGTCATTTGTAACTACATATTATATTGCGTTTAAGTATGAAACTTATCAAGATTAAATTATCATTAGGTGAACTAACAGATATTTACTGCAAAACAAAAAAACACTTTGGTTTAATAGTAATGTTAAAATTCTGAGAAGCAAATCAAAATTGTGATATGGAGAAATATATGTCATTTTGTGATGTGAAATTGCCAATTTCTCCTCGCTATTCAAAAGATAGGTTTACGAACATATTCAGATTGTATGCATACTTTTTAAACGAAGATTGTTCTTGACAACCCAGGAGCATAGCAACAGGTAATATTATGCAGACTTGATTCAGAATATTGTAATCCATTCATTAATAATAGGTTAAATAAAGGAATAACTGGTCACTAGGTCCCCAGAGGAGAAACATCCATACATTTGTATTAGTAAAGTATACATATTTGAATGTGAACTTATCTATTGCTCAGGAAGAATACAATTCTAAAGGGTTCACTTTGATCAGAGAAAAACAAGTATATACTAAAAACAAGAAATAGTGAGATGCTGCTGAGGGGTGAAGAGGAGCAAGGTCCGACAAGCAGAGTATTACAACTAGGCAGGCGCGTACGCAGGGGGGTGGTTTTTGGGTTAAACCCCCCCCTCGAGTTTTTTTTATGTATGTTATTTTGGAAAAAACCCCCCCCCCCCCCCTTTTAAGATTTTTTTTTTTTTTTTTTAATAAATAAAAATTAAAAAAAAAAAAAAAAAAAAAGATTGCCAATGGTTGACCTTAAAAAGGCGCCCTTACCCCCCCCCCAACTGGACAAAATGTCAAATTTTCAAAATTCGAGACCAAAAAAAAAAAAAAAAAAAGTGTCCTCTTACCCCCCCCCCCCCCCCCCCCCCCCCCCCACGCTTATTCAGCGCCTGGCTGAGTCGTTGCGATTTTTGGGACTCTAAAAAAAAAAAAAAATGTACGCTTACCCCCCCCCCCCCCCCCCCCCCCCCGCTTATTCAGCGGCTGGCTGAGTCGTTGCAAAATTTTGGGCCCGATTTGAAAACCCCCCCCCCCCTTGAAAAAATCCTGCGTACGCCACTGCAACTAGGGCTATTTTTAAACACATTTAAACACACAGGAAATAAGATTACTAATTCATGAATTACAAAATCACAAATATGATATGAAGTCTATACATGTATGCAAACAAGAGGAAGAATTCAAGGAAAGGAGGAAAACAGAGAAGTATCTTGAAGCTTTGTGATCTTCATCTCCTTTTCTCATTATCTTTCCCCTCCCTCGCTCGCTCCCTCCCTCCCCCTCTCCTCTGTTTGTCTATGTCTTTGTACACAGGGGGAAACAGAATAGTAGATCATACCTCTATTCCATGAAAACATCTCAAATATTTGTGATCTTCATCTCCTTCTCTCCCCCCCCCCCTCCCTCCCTCTCTCTTCGATTCTCTTCTCTTCCCTTTTCTCCTTCCATCTCCTCTCCTCTGTTTGTATATATCTCTGTACAAAGGAGGGAAACCATCTTGAATCTGTGTGATCTTTGTGATCTTCTTCTTGATCTCTTTCTCCTTCCTTCCCTCCCTCCCTCCCTCCCTCCCTCCCTCCCTCCCTCCCTCCCTCCCTCCCACCCTTTCCTCTCCTCTGTTTGTATATATCTCTGTACAAAGGAGGGAAACCATCTTGAATCTGTGTGATCTTCTTCTAGATCTCTTTCCCCTTCCTTCCCTCCTCCCTCCTTCCCTCCCTCCCTCCCTCCCTCCCTCCCACCCTCTCCTCTCCTCTGTTTGTATATATCTCTGTACACAGGAGGGAAACCATCTTGAATCTGTGTGATCTTTGTGATCTTCTTCTTGATCTCTTTCCCCTTCCCTCCCTCCCTCCCTCCCTCCCTCCCTCCCTCCCTCCCTCCCTCCCTCCCTCCCTCCCTCCCTCTCCTCCGTTTTTATATATCTCTGTACAAAGGAGGGAAACCATCTTGAATCTGTGTGATCTTTGTGATCTTCTTCTTGATCTCTTTCTCCTTCCCTCCCTCCCTCCCTCCCTCCCTCCCTCCCTCCCTCCCTCCCTCTCCTCTCCTCTGTTTGCCTATGCCTATGTCTCTGTACACTCTTTCTAATCTCTTTTCATTCTTTCTGATAGTATACCTCCTGGTGCTTGGATACGTTCCTGAGTTTCAGGAGTGTATGTTGTTTCTACAACTTGTTCCTGCTCCTGTCTCCTACGTTTCTGATGTTGGTATATTCTGCGTCCCACGATCACCACGCTCACATACAAGACATAGAGCAATATGTAACCTGTGGAAAAAAGCAATTCAATCATTTACTATTAAACAACTACCTTTCAAACGTTTTCATCTTATTCACGCTCTCTCTCTCTCTCTTGCCTCTTCCTCCCTCGATCCCTACCTTAAACATGAACATGATACAGTCAAACCTGGTTATAGCGACCACCCAAGGGAAACACAAAAAGTGGCCTTTGTAGACAGGTGGTCTTTGTAGACAGGTTCCTTTAGTACATGATTCAATGAGAAACCATTTTCAAGGGAAACACCAAATGTGGCCTTTGTAGACAGGTGGTCTTTGTAGACAGGTGGTCACTAAAGCAGGTTTGACTGTACTTACAAACGGTAACTTCAAAGTGAAGAAGAAAAAAAAATAGACATTGGTATGTACCCTACATTGTCATGATTGTAATCAATATTTGGATAAAGTACATCCTTTCATTGCTTGTTTATACATTTGGATAACTACACAATTTCATAATTTGTTTATGAATTTGGGTGAAGTACTTCCATTTATTGTTTGTTTATAGATTTAGATAAAGTACATCCTTTCATAATTTTTGTATACATTTGGATGAAGTACTTCCTTTCATAGTTTGTTTATAGATTTAGATAAAGTACATCCTTTCATAATTTGTTTATACATTTGGATGAAGTACTTCCTTTCATAGTTTGTTTATATATTTTGATAAATTACATCATTTCATAGTTTGTCTTCACAGACTCTTTCTATCATCAAAGGTTTCAGGTTTTCTCTCTTTGTAGAGCCATATGTGTCCATTGCTGGAGACAGGTATATTGAACATCATCATTATTTGGTGAGAGGAATACACAGAGTTGAGACAGTCTGGCGGTGTGATTGAGGTGTTGGACTGTGCAGGGG
>JAVYIG010011852.1:0-57592 GCA_035222895.1 Strongylocentrotus droebachiensis | reverse complement strand
CTTCTTATTCTCAACCAACGATATGTTTCATAAAATTTCTTAGTCTATATAGCTGGAAGTTAACTGGACTGACAGCATTATATTTTGAAAGCTTATATCACTGTACTGGCAACCAAGCTGTGGTAAATTACTGTTATTTTTTATTTGTATAATTATCATTCAGTGAAAATGTAACTTGAGGGCAGTACTTATGTTAATTTTAATTACAATGGCATATAAGTAGATATACTCAGTTTATGTAGCTTGTATTCATTTGAATACTCTTTTTATCTTGTAGTTTTACAAAAAAACTTAACTGTAGAGAGAGGGGGAGCTATAAGAATATGCAATGGGCAAAGTAAACCTCTTGCCTAACATGAATATGTATGCATTATTGTGAGATGATCAAAGCTTTGAAAAGTTTGATTCACATTATATACTGCTTTCTTAAAATATTTTGTCACATGAATGCCTATATTAGAACTTCTATTTTTAAATGGACATTAGTTTCTCTTGAGATTACCAATAGATATTAGTGATGTATTTCTAAAAAAACATTCAAAAATATTTTAATTTTCAGCCTATATCGTTTGTCCAACAAAAGATTATTACTTATTACGATATGACCTATCTTTTTGTTTCTTTTCCATTTTTTTGGTTGTGCTATCTCAGGGGATAAATCTTTAACACTCATTTACTATACATTCAATTAATGGGGGTATAGTATGCAGCTTAAGAACACTTATGTGAAGAATTTAGACATAAATACTGTTGAACTTGAACTGTTAACTACATGCTTGAAAATTAATGCTGAGAAAGACATTGGTGGATCACATGCATTATTCTTCTCGTACAACTGCAGAAGAAAATTCAATTATCCGTCTTTTCATTACAAACAAACGCTTAGAAATGTATTTTTTCAATATTTTGTGTTTTTTCATGCATTATTTTTTCCATTGCCAAGTTTCAATTATTTGTAAATTGCTCAAATATATGAGAATAATATTGAAATATATAAGTGTATTTTTAGGAAGTTTATTTCTGAAAATTTTGCCTTAAGGGCATTAGTGATCCTTTTTTAGTGAGCAAAACATTAATAATGTATTGATAGTCCTATACATTTTCAGAAAATGTGTACACAGAAAAATGTGTACAGAGTTACTGCACTAAAGTTTTTTAATGTTAATTTGCATACCTCCATTAGTGTTTTTAAGTCGGGTACGTTCACTGGTTACATAGATCTTACGTGGATCTTAATATAGATGCTGCTTACTGATTTTGAATTCATATACTTTTATACTTTTTATACAGCAAAAATCACTAGGAATATAATGACATCTACCTTTTCATTTTGCCACACGCTTGTGCTATAAAGTGTAAGCATTTGTGATTTAAGGTTATGTGAAGTTATTTTTTTTTAATACTATGCCCTATACCTCCAGTCTAAACATGATTTTTCTTTACAATTTAGTTCATTTATAGAAATTATGTTTGACATATGAGTGACTATTAAAGCTGCAAATTCCACGCAAGACTCGTGGATTAATATGCCAAAATCTGTGGTCTGTATAATTTTATATTCGGGCAACCAAGTGGCATAAACGCAACGACTGTATTATCTGTGTGTGTAATATTTATATAATAAAATTCATGACATATGAAATCCAAACTAATATGACTGGTCTCATACTCTGTAACGTTTCAACTTTATAAATACGGATGGGAGATTATGGCATGCAGTACCCCACCATCAGGTAGCGATGGATTAAGCCAAACAAATAAAGTTATGAGTTTCTCGTCCCCACCCGCCTCTAGCTTTTGTATACTATTTACTATTCAGAAGAAGGAAAAAAAGGCTGTTTACATGTTTCACTGTTTCTGAATGATACAAATCATTTGTTTTGGCATACATTGCATCACTAATCAAATAGCACAATATCTGTAAATAAATATACCTTGGCTAGCCATTATGGAAAAAAATAAGAATATAAAAAAATAGAAAACAGTAAATAACTATAGCGCTGCTTCCTCCTTTAAAAAAAACGCCGGACGTGAAACTCCTTACTTTTGTTACTTGGCCTTAAATTATGAAATTATGAGCCGATTATTTATGTTTCTTTTTTCTGTATGGGCTTACGCAAGTATTTTTTTTTCTCTTATCCTCAAGCGAGGTTTTTATTTCCATAATATAATACATTTGTACATTAATTACTCAATAATTGAGTGAAACATAACATAGGTTAAAGATTAAAGTACGTTCAACAATTCTTCCAGCTTAGTATTATTTTCTTTGCTAACACATTCATATCTTAAAAATAATCTTAGCAACGACTTGAATTAAAAAAACAAAGTATGTGGGTAGTAAACAGAACCATTAACAATCTTCTTAACGTAACATTTATAAATTGCATATTGCGCATAATTTAAAATAATATTCAGAAGTGAATATTTCTTGTTTCCAATATCCTTTCCTACAACTATTATCTTCTGGTCTATTTGTATTTCTATTTGGAATAGATTAAATATCAAATTACATATTATTTTCCAAAACATAGTCACATCCTTGCAATATAACATAAAATGAAAAGTTGAGTCAACTTGTCCACACGAGTTGCATAAATTATTATTAACAATTTGCCATTTATATAAGTTTTCTTTTGAGGCAATAAACCTATAAATCATCTTGAAATTAAATTGTTTAACTTTATTATTACGAATTTGCTTTAATTTAAATAAAAATACATCCTTCCAAACAAATTCATTATCCAAATCTAAAAAGAAATTCCAAAAGTAAATGATATTTGGTTCTTTTGACTTATTACGTAATAACAAACGATAGTAATCTTTAACTTTCATAACAAAAACATTCACTTTATCCCCTGTTTCTATTTCTATCATATTCGAAATATCACATTCTTGTTCAAATTCATAACTTAATCTATCCAACCAACACTGTGGAAATGCTTTCTTTAATTTTGTATATTTAAAATCAAATAAGAGCTGTTGGGCTTTCACTTTTGTATTTAGTATTGTAGAATCATTCCAAATACCATTTGTAATCAAATTATGAATTTTCAATAAACCGGCCTCTTGCCATTCTCGATAAAACAGTATTTTGTTCTGAAAGGTAATGTTACTATTTTTCCAAATAATTTCATTTGGAATATTTCTTACTTTAAACATATCAATGAATTTTAGTTCTGACCAAGTACAAAAAAGATCTACATAGAATTCTGGCAAATTATGTTTAGAGCATAATAAATTCATATCCTTTATGTTACAATTGAAATGTAAACATAGTGGCAAACCCCCTATTTTGTCGGACCAGTATTTAAACATATTTTTCCAATAAGAGCCATTATCATTAAAAAAACGAGATATCCATGCCAAACGAAGTGAAGATATTTTACTAGCAATATCAATCATATTCAATCCACCATTTTCAATATCATTTATAATTACATTACGTTTAATTTTATCTTTTTTGGCGTTCCATAAGAAACGAAATAATAGTCTGTTCAATATCTGTGAAACATGTTTTGGTACTGGTACAACAGTTGCGGTATATACAATTTGTGACGCCGCTAACATTTTCAAAACAATTATTCTGCCATAAAAAGTAAGATCTCTCATTCTCCACATATTTAATACATTTCGAATTTTATCTATTTTTACATTCCAGTTTAAATCTTGTATCAATTTTTTATTTTCGCCTACATATACTCCTAGATATTTTACAGGTTGATCAGTATATATAATGGCATTATCATGAACTAAATTATTATCAGTATTCAGTTTCATAACTTCTGTCTTATTCCAGTTTATTTTCGGACCTGCATAGTCTCCAAAGTCGTTGATTTCATTCATAATATATTGTATATCATTAACAGATTCCACAAATAATGTTGTGTCATCTGCATATTGGGAAATTTTTAAACTATCAATACCTAAATCAACACTGAATATATTAATCCCTTTAATGTTTTTATTTTGTCTTATTTTGCATGCTAATATTTCCACTACTATGTTAAAAAGTAATGCCGATAATGGGCAACCCTGGCGAACACCTCTTCCAATAACTAACTTTTCTGAAATCCATCCATTATTCATTACACGACCGATGGCGTCAGTATAAAAGGTCTTTATCCAGGATATAAAAGATTCTTTAAAATTGAATTTACGTAGTACATGAAATAGGAAAAAATGAGATACATTGTCAAATGCTTTTTTAAAATCCAAAAAGAATATAATTCCCGAACTATTGGATGTCTTTAAATAGTCGATTACATCTTGTACTAATCGTATGAAATTATGAGCCGATTATTTATGTTTCTTTTTTCTGTATGGGCTTACGCAAGTATGTGTGTGTGTGCGTGCGTGTGCTGGTGTGTGTGTGTGTGGAGAATGTGTAATGAACTACCCCCCCCCCCAAAAAAAAAAAAAAAATAAAAAAAAATAAATAATAATAATAATAATAATAAATAAATAAATAAATAGATAAATAAATAAATAAATAAATAAATAGATAAATAAATAAATAAATAAATAAATAGATAAATAAATAAATTAAAATATATATATAAATATATATGATAATAATAATAACAATGAATGAAAAATAAAACATACATACAACCATATGAATGAACAATTCTTTTATCTAAAAACATGTCATCCAGTATCGCACAAAAGAAGATAATTCGATATCAATGTAGACAACATTATACTCCAAAAGATTGTTTAGCAGTGGGCTGAATTATCTTTACTGCTAAGCAATAACTATCTTATAATAAATGATGAAGTTGAATTCCCCACAAATACAAAAAAACTAAGAAAATGCAATAAATTATAAATAATTTATTGCATTTTCCCCCGGTCCCCAAAAGGAAATATTCCTTTGTTGGGCCACGCATTATATGGTTCAGGGCATGGCCATATTTTTTTCTGTCGCGGATCGGGGCAATTAACATGCGATTAATTATTGATAATTCATTGCATTTTCTTGTATTTGTGGGGCGCAGGCGCGGTTCCAGGATTTCTAACGGGTGGGGGCCCAAATTTGAAATCAATTTGAAATTTAGTGTGCTGAAATTTGAAAACCGTGCCGGCCAATATTTCGCTCAATTGGGGGGGGGGGGGGGGGTTGTGAGCACTCTTTTGGCCTTCGAAAATTTGAAAAATCGCACCCTCTCCCCCCCCCCCCCCCGAGCGCCAGGGGGGGGGAGGCCCATCTCCAAAAAAAAAGGTAAAATTAATGTGTTTTACACGGGTTTTTTTTTTCCCAGGGGGCGGAACCCTCTGAAGCTCAGGGGTTTTATACATCAAATTATCATCGGATGAGCATATTTTTATACCTTATTTGTGATACTGGCAGGACACAAATTGGTGTTGGGTCCAGGGGGCGGA
The DNA here is from genome assembly GCA_035222895.1 of Strongylocentrotus droebachiensis. Taxonomy (NCBI): domain Eukaryota; kingdom Metazoa; phylum Echinodermata; class Echinoidea; order Camarodonta; family Strongylocentrotidae; genus Strongylocentrotus; species Strongylocentrotus droebachiensis. The sequence continues at coordinate 52,207 of JAVYIG010011852.1, read as the reverse complement.
GCTCCCAGAAGCTCATGGGTTTAATACATTAAATTATCGTCAGATGAGCATATTTTTATACCTTATTTGTGACACTGGCAGGACACAAATTGGTGTTTGGTCCAGGGGGCGGAGCTCCCAAAAGCTCATGGGTTTTATACATTAAATTATCGTCAGATGAGCATATTTTGATACTTTATTTGTGACACTGGCAGGTCACGAATTGGCGTGGGGTCTAGGGGGCGGAGCCCCCAGAAGCTCAGGAGTTTCGGGCAATAAATAACGGTCAGATGAGCATATTTTCATACCTTATTTGTGACACTGGCAGGACACATATTGGTGTTGGGTCCAGGGGGCGGACCCCCAGGAGGCTCAGGGGTTTTATACATTAAATTATCGTCAGATGAGCATATTTTGATACCTTATTTGTTACATTGGTAGGATAAAAATTTGTGTTGGGTCCAGGGGCGGAGCCCTCAGAAGCTCATGGGTTTATACATCAATTTATCGTCAGATGAGCATAATCTTATACCTTATTTTGACACACTGGCAGGTCACTAATTGGCGTTGTGTCCAGGGGGCGGAGCCCCCAGAAGCTCAGGGGTTTTGGGCAATACAAAAACTGTTGGACCAACAATTTAGCGGTCGCATCCATTTAACACCTGTTAGGAGAGTAGCAAGTGCAGGTTAATATCTTGCCAAAGGATATTAAAGTTTTCATTGGCTGTCCTCGTGTGTTTGTAATTCAGTTTTACCGTTATGCTTTGTTGCATATTATCAGGCGCGGATCCACGGGCCGATGTACTGCTCTTAACCCCCCCCCCCCCCGCCCCCCGCTTATTCTCCGTTCGCCGGCTGGCTGATTCGCCGCTAAATATTTTCTCAAGATTTGGGCCGGGATTTGGGTCCCCCCCCCCTCCCTCCCCCCTCTCTCTTGCCGCCGGCTGGATCCGCCACTGCATATTATAGACATTAGTATCTGTCAGGATATTGTCGGTAAAATTGCGTTTCCGTCGGAAAAATGAGAAAAGGGGGAGGGAAAAAACGAGACGGAAAGGGAAAGAAAAGAGCAAAAGAAAAGGAAAAGAAAAGAAAGAAAGGAAAAGAAAGGAAAGAAAGGAAAGAAAGGAAAGAAAGGAAAGAAAGGAAAGAAAGGAAAGAGAAGAAATAAAGAGAAAAAAAGAAAAAGAGGAAGGAGAGGAAAGAAAGGAAAATAAAGAGGAAAAAAGAGAGAAAAGAAACGGGGGGTGAAAGAGAGGAGGGAGGGGGGTAAGAGCCTGAGAGAGGAGGGGTGAGAGTAAAAGAGAGAAAAGTTTGAAGTCGGTGAGATATTTCTCGAAGTTTCACCTTCCTAAAATATCTGCAAAATAAATCAGAGGTCAAGAACGGTACAACGAACCGTGTTCTTTCTCTAATAATTTAAGGAAACGTCAAGGGGGGAACTGACTTCATGACTTCAGTCAATGATTAAGAGACGACGGAACTTGGGGTACAACGAATCGTCTTCTTTCTCTCATAATTTAATGAAACGTCAAAGCTTCCGCGCTATGCGCGGGATAGGCCGGAAATTGAATTCAAACAAGGATAAAAAAAAAAAGATGAACGGTTCAACTCATCGTCTTCTTTCTCTAATATTAAGGTAACGTCAAAGCTTCCGCGCTTCGCGCGGAACGGGGAACTAAATTCAGTCAAGGATTAAGAGACGAGAACGTCACAACGAATCGTTTTCTTTCTTTAATAATTTAAGAAAACATCAAAGCTTCCGCGCTTCGCGCGGGATGGGGAAACTGAATTCAGCAGACAAGGATTACGGAGTCGAGAATGGTACGAAGCGTCTTCTTAACTGAAATGAAGGAAACGTCAAAGCTTATCATGGTTATGTGTACCAGTGATGGTCGGTTTGATAGTATGTTATTACCCGACTGCTTTCATAAAATTAAACAGTGGACCCGAACGGCTTTACACCCTCTCCGAGGGACTTCGTAATGAGGACCGATTCCTTACCAAAGGGGGACAAACCGGCATGTATATGTGTCAACGATCGGCATTAAATAACTTGTTAGTTTCGAAGTCGGGCCATCCTGGTTACGAGACCTATTGTTCTATACCACCAGTAGCAGGCGCGGATCCAGGATTTCTTAGGGGAGGGGGCCCAACTTTCTTCATTTTTGTTTGCTCCCGAAAATTGGAAAATCGCGCCGGCCGAAAAGTCGCTCAGTGGGGGGGGGGGGGGGGGGGGGGGGGGGGGGGGTAGTGAGCACAATTTTTTTTTTTTTTTTTTTTTTGCTCCCGAAAATTTGAAAATCGCGCCGACCGAAAAGTCGCTCAGTGGGGGGGGGGGGGGGGGGGGGGGTAGTGAGCACATTTTTTTTTTTTTTTTTTTGGTCCTCGAAAAATTTTCAATTTGCACCCCCCCCCCCCCTTGAGCGCCAGGGGGGGGGCCCAATCACGTGATTTTACATGATTTTTTTCTCAAGGGGGGGGGCCCGGGCCCCCCGGGCCCCCCCTGGATCCGCCACTGACCAGTAGGCCTAACTCTCCCTGATACCACTGAGCAGTGTATTTTAAAATGGAGGTTAAGCCCAATTAAGAAAATTAAACACCGTTTTTATGTTAGGCGTTAAAAAAAAAAAAAAAATACCGTATTTTAAAAGAAAAAAATGCAAATGAATACAACAATTATTTATTAAAGCATTCAAAACTGAGCAATATCATCTGTAAAGAGGGAGAAAAAAAAAGATTTTCGACCGACCAACCTGTTTTGTCACCTCAGATAGGGCAATAGGCCTACAACATCTTTCATTTTATTAGGCCTTGTATGAATAAAAAATCATTAACAATAAACCTTTTAAGTGTCATTTTTTCCTCTCGCTCGCTACTATCCGCTCGCTTGCAAATCAATTTAAACTCACTGAATATGATAATGTGATGCAAATAATGTAATATTTTTTTGTTTTTAATCACAAAATATAAAAATCAGACTGGATAAAGAAAGGGGATGGGGGCTGCGCCCTATCCCCCTCCTCCACGCAAACTAGGGCCCCGAACAATTTCCTCGGGTGTTTTGAACTACTGCTTTGGTATTTTTGTTTTTAAAAAATTTAACCAGGAGCGGTTTGAGAAGATTTTTTTATAGGGTGGACGGGTTTTTTTAGAGGCTTGGGTGTGTCTCGTGATCATTGTTTTGGGGAACTTGAATAAATTTGGAATGTCTTGACCTCGCCAAGCTCCACTATTGCCGCTAAAAAACGTTCCGAGTAATCCGGATAAAAGTTGGTAGCAGACAGACATTTCTACATTTGCCAATCGACCCATGCACCCCACCAGCACCGAGTACCCCACCCCGGCACTCGAACTGGTTTTCAGAGTATGCAGCTCGCAGCGCAGGCAGCTGGCGATCAAAGCGAATATCATGCATTGCGCATAATGCATTGCCTGTTTTCTACACACGCACCTACCTCACGCATACACGTTCATTATGCTCAGTAGTCGTTGTTTTTCGAACGGTGTGCGCATGTGAAAATCATCACGGAGGACAAATATTTGGACCGTTTTTCTCGCTATTCATTTGGTATGTCAGCTATTTCAATGCTACAGTGATTATCATTAATTATCATGCTTTTCTTCTGTGTAATTCTTAATAGTTTCAGTAATTGAATGAGTGTGTTAATTGTAAGTAATCGCAATGAATCTTCATTTTTTGTCTTCGTTCAGGATCTGCGCAGTCGCAATATCCGCCATTTTGGTCTCGCGCTTGCCGTGCTTTTTAGCTTTGCATTGTCGAGGCTGAAATTAGCATTTTTTGGGGTATGAAATTTATGATGGAGCTTCTCTCGTGTCAATTGTTGCCTCCTTTTAAAGAGGTAAATGTCGTGAATACTCTGAAAGCTTGCCGCGCCTAATCAAATTTAAAAGTTCCAACAATGCCTCTCCGGTCGCGTTGTAACGTGTCAGAAAACATGAAAGTTTGATCGACACCGATTTAGAAAAAGCACTTGGCATTTCCCCAAATCCGCGCTATAAACCTCATATATTCAGATAATTGTTAGTTAATGGCACTAGATGATCCATACAATACAAAATCAATTGCCAGTCCGAATTCTGAATGAGAGTAAAGACCACAATTTTGTCGGATGGTGGTGATTTGGGTAGATTCGTTTGGTCCTCTCAGTGTAGGTTAATGGTTCGCCAACTGTTATTTGAGTCTGCGCGATGAGACGAGCTGCTCCAACAGCTTTCTGCGCCGGTGCTTCCCCGGCTCTGTCTACTACGCAGCCGCAAGAGATAGAGCTATAATGTGCTCAGAAAACTTCTGAGCAATATTGTTGAAAGAACTTGTATTTTTGTATACCGGACAGCACACGTGCTCCGATCCGAGCTCGAGCTCCCATCCATTCCCATCGCGATTTCTTCTTTCTAAATTATCAATGGGAAAAAGATAACCTTTAGATAATGATCTTGCCAGTATCATGGGCATTTGGCCATTTTGGGCATTACTTATCCTCCTGATCCGATTGGGAGACAAATTGAGCGAGTTATCTGAATTAGATATAGACTCTAGAGCCGTCTAGATTTATCTTGGCCGAATGTCCATCTCGAGTAAAAGTTAACTAGTCTAGCTAGGCCAAGTGAAAAATGGTCGCCGTGATGAAAACGAAGGACATGAACATTGAACACATTATGTGGCCAGATACTACTAGTCATTACTACTAGTAGCTAGGCCTATGGCTCTAGCAGCTCACTCGGGATGATACGGGCTAAGGCTATAGCCAAGCCTACAACTGTATTGGGATGAATGAGGCAAGTACTATCAGGACAGGAGCGTGATCATGAGCAAGGCTCGGTCCAGATTGCAGAGGAGATGGAAAGATTTAATCCTCACCAAATATCTTGTCTGAGTAGACTAGGCCTAAACAACTTGTCCCAGAGGCAAGCCCGTTTTAAAATTAAAGCAGTAAACTATAGGCACATTTTTTAATAGCTTCTGGATTTGAGATGGTTTATTTGCTGGTAAAAAGAAAATTTAGTTTGACACTTGGTCTTCAATAAGTCATCATGATTCATGTTCACTTAATTTCATGTCTCGAATATTTGGTGATCGATCAATGTTTAGACCATGTGTGGTGAATAGGAAAGCTAATGTAGACCTACATGTATTTCGATTTATTTTTTTAAGGGGATAGGGTCTATAGCCTATTAAATAGCTGCAAGAAGGTGGTAAGATTTGAGAGTTTCCATTATGTAACTTTTTCTTTATTTTTAGAAACTCCCTATGTGAGGGTGATGGCCCAGAAACTCAGAATGTTCCTGTAATTATGGGACATCTGGTCACCCTGACCTAACGACACCTTATTTATTACCTGATTTACCTCATTATTATGGAATAAATGTTGATGCAAACTGTAAAGTAACATTTTACATTCTACAACCGTGAGACTTCATCTCAACTTTGTCATAAAATCTAATGCTGAAATATTTGAATAATTGGATGTGCATTGGGAAATATTGTGCAAAGCGTTTAAAATAGCTAGGGGGCCTACTCTGATGTATACACAGATTGAATGGTGTGACCCAACAGCACTGGTAGTGGTACACTGACTGATTGTAATATCACTCCAAAAACAAGGGAAAATAGTAAAATACAAACATGAAGTCTTTTAAAGGCAGGCTTTACTACTTCAGCTAGAAGGGATTAGACCACCCAACGAGCCAGAGAGGTCACTGTGACAGGTGGCTATTTCATTAACTCAGCTCTCATTTAACACAAGAAAAAGAGGATCATGGGGGAGCAACAGGCACCGATTGGGGAAGTTTTCTATATAGAGGGAGCAAGTAGCTACAAGTAGGACAGTGTGCCTTTAACAGTATGAGTTTTGGACTGCATGATCTTTTTTCTTCAAATGTCAATATTTATTATTGTTAGTTAATTCAATTTAATGACTTCAATCACACAGTTTTAATTACCGGTACTACATTATTTGTAATACCGGTATGTTCTTTGAAGTTTGATTAATGATTATGTGATTATTTCATTTTTTTTCTTCAGGAGGATATAAAAAATCACGATGATGATCAGTGAAGATATCAGTGAGCCGTCCTCCCCGGACACGCCGTTTGATGATTCAGACTTACTTAATTCAAGTATGACGGATGATGTCTCTGCACAATTAGCAGCATCTGGTAAGTTCTCCTAAGGTTTTCTTTTTCTTTCTATGCCTCCACTACAAAGTAGCCGGAGGCATTGGCCCAAATTCACAAAGGAGGTTTACATTTAACCCATGGTTTAAACCCTCATTTACATAAACCATGGTTTAAAATTAGCGCAAAATAAGCGCAACACAGTCAAGAGGTCCAATATTAGACGCGCGCAAGGCAAGGTACGTACGCTTAACTTGCGCTAATTTTTAAACCTTGGGTTAATATGTAAATGAGGGATTAAATTTAAACCTCCTTTGTGAATTCGGGCCAATATGTTTTCGGGTTGTCCGTCTCTACGTCCCGTCTCGTGATCGCGTTATCTCAAGAACCAATTGATGGATTACCGCCAAATTTTGGTCATGAACATGTATGTATCTTGCAGAGCCAATAAACTTATTAGATTTTAGGGTCATGAGGTCAAAGATTAAAGGGTCATACATACACATGTATATGAAAAATAGCTTCTTGTAATCACGATATTCTGAGAACCTGTTGATGGATTACAATTAAACTTGAATCTACAAAATTGCTTCTGTTGTGTTTTGTTGTGTTTTAAACCGCTCTATGGCAGAGGCATCATTTTCGACTGCGCGCAGTCAAAGATCCATCTAGTTTTTAATAGAATAGAAATTTTTTCAGGCAGTAAGTATCAAATTATCAGTTACCGTTCCTAAGCCTCAAATTTTGTCTTAATGGATGTAATGGAAACTAGAAATTTAATTCGTCATGGGGACGAATTAGGTGGTCTGTTTTCAATTTTATGATCATTCAAAGGTCAAAAAAAAAAAAAAAATGAAGAAAAAAAATTGTTGGAGACTCCCGGACTCGATCCAGGGATCTCGAGGTCCAAAGTCAAGTGCGTTACCGATATATACCAAAACATTTCCCATAGCGATTACACGTAAACGGAAAATGAAATTCTCAAATCCCACTTTGCAAGTGAAATATGAGCATGATCCCGGCATCTGATCGAGAAATAAATGGCACACTTGTGATAGCTTATTGTCTCAGCTACAACATACTCGATGCTCAGCGAAAACGAAGCTGAGACGACGGAGATATTGCCCGTGAAAGACGGGAATGTAGAATCCAGTTTTCAGAAAAAGTCATGTCCCATAGAGAATACACGCAAAATGTAAAACATTGACATGCCTCCTTTAATCGCAAAAATACGCCATGATGCTTTCGTCAAAATGGAAATTCGTGTAGACTGCATCTGTAGAGAATTGTTTCAGCTAGAACATATCGAAATTTGAAAGAAAATTAATCAAAATTTACAGAGATACAATCAATTTTTCCAAAATATGCAAACGTCATAATATGCAAATTTAAATTTTAAGTTTCGAGGCCATCATGAGTTAAGGGTCAAATGAGACATGAAATCATATTTTCGACTCATGATCTATCAAAATATGAAAAAAAAATTGGTGTCATCTTGCATCCTAAAGAGCTACAATGGATTTTGTATAGGCATGTTTTTGCCCATGTATGCTATGTATTACAAGAGCTCGCACGCACGGACATTATCTTAAGGCACTGGTTTTTTTAACTATGACCAAATAGCTTAATGACCCTTTGACAGCCTGAAACTTTACAAAGATAAAGAATTAGAAATCAGTTACAACTTTTTCTTGTAGGATGGACCTAGGTTAACCTCCCATAGCTTAACGAAAAAATTTCAGCGTTGCTTTATGTGCATGAGGTATCCCTGAACAGCCAATTGTTTACGGAATTTTGTAACAAAATTGACATACCTTTTTGGTTGGAGCCGAAGAAAATATATACCCACAAGCAATATGTTTTTTTTTCTATTGATGATTAATGAGCATGGGTGGATCTTAAAGAAAGTTAACAGTAATCTGAATTAACTCCTGTATTTTGATAGAACAGTGCAATTTAAAATGGTGTTTCGGACGTTACATTTTCCGTAAACAATGTAGGCCCTCATTTAACCCACTAGAACAATCGATTAATGAGATTGTTTATGGTTTGAATAAGCTTATTAGTTACTCCAAGTCATTAAATTAAAAGAAAATATAATTTAATTGTAGTAGCGCTTATATTATAAATATATTCAAAATTTGAAAAAGTTGTCTCATTTTCCGTAAACAATTTTGTAACGTCCGAAACAACTTTCAATTTGAAGTAGCAGAAAATATATGAACTGCAGGACCTATCTTTCGTAACATTTTTTAAACATTTCATGGCGGCTACCCACCAAAAAAAAAGAAATTTGCAATACATCATTACAATACTATTTTATAGTTAAAACCAATTTTCCGTTAACAGTTGTAACGTCCGAAACAAATGTAACGTCCGAAACAAAAAATACCAAATAAATGATAATAATCCATATTTGAGGGTATCTGGAGTGAATAAATCATTATGAAATAAGTTATTATAAGTCTTAACACAAGTCAAAACACAAATCAGGTCTTTCAAATCCAATCATTTTGTGTAAACTCAAGAAGAGTGTTTCGGACGTTACACTATTTGATTGTTAACACATAGTTTGCAAATTTCAACTAATTTTCGATCATATGTGCAAGTAACGATTTCACAATGCACACTCCTGTTAAAAACACTATTTTGACAATTTCATTTAGATCTAAATATAAAAATATGAAGAAATATGATGCAAAAACTCAAATTTTCCGTAAAATATCTAAATTTTCTGCAAAATTGACTTATAAAACATAAATATTGAAGCCACACTTTGCGGTGCAAGGCATTCCTGGCTGCTTTAGTATATCCTTATTTGTAATTTATCAGAAAAAATCTCAATAAAAGTGACTCATAAAAATTATTCAGCCATTTTAACAGCACTTTCTGTTATGCTGTTAGCACGTTTCGGATGTTACATTAAACTGTTAACACACATTTTCATACTTTAACTAGTTCAAATGAGGGGCAAAGATAGACGTGAGAATAGCACATTTCAATTTTTCAACCTCTCCTCTTGCTATTTACATTGCTGTGTGTTTGCAAATCATCACGTTTTCATTTTTACAGAGGTTGTTCCAAATTATGTCATATAACCAAAGATTGTATGGTCAATCTAAACTATTTGGTAGGTTACAAAAGCTAAAAATCACCCACTTAAGCAATACCCAGTGTACATGTACATGACACGGGTATGATACAGGTATATAAAGTTGATAAAATCAAGCAAATTAAAATGTTTTTCTAAAAATTTATGGGAAATATGGATTTTCATTTGAAAATACCTTTTAAAAAGGGCACTCAGTACACGTAACTAATCTGTGTAGAAAGTACATACATGTATAAAAGAAAAGGGCATTACCAGTAATACCTTATTTAATGATCCTAAACATATACATGTAGTATCTTCCTCAAATGTATGCATACATACAAATGTATAAGCTAGTGTAGGGATTTATTTTGAACTTCTGAAACTCCCCTTCATATCCATGATTCATCCCTTTCATATTAATAGGTCATCCCTCATTCACATTCACCCTTTTCATCCACCATCCTTTCATCTGTCGATCTCTCTCTCTTATTGGTTTCAATGTTTACCTGATGCAGTCAAGCTTATAGTATAATTTACATATACTATGAATATTCAATATATACCCTCTGTTTATGTTTGAATATTCAAGAATACTTTGTGATGTTGATTTATACTTGTATGGGACTATATGAATATTTATTGATTTATTCTACTTTGCATGGAATGTATGTGGAATGCAACATAAAATGCTGTAATGCTTTTACACATTAAAACCTAGTCAGTTAACTAGTAGTTATCAATCCTACAACATGTCTGCTGGGCTGCCTCTGTGTTAAGAGTGCTAGGAATTATCTGTTAGAACCGCAACCCTACACTAGTGTGAAATATAAATGGGCTGTCCGTTTTTGTTTTTTTTCCTCTACGAAATGTCAAAGTTGGGGGTGCGGCGCTGCGGCCTTATCGCCGGCAAATACGGTACATGTTTAACCTACACTGTATATTGTTTGTCACCTGTAATATAGGCACAGCAAGAGTTAAGATCTATCAACCAACCAACCGACCAACCAATCAATCCATCCATTCATCAATCGGTCATCAATTAAATAAATAAATAAATACTTATTTAAGAGCATTAAAACATATTGTCGTTTGAAACAGCCTCCTAATACAAAATAATAGTGGTAAAGGATGATTGTTACTACAGTAGTCTTATAACCTAAAACATACACAATTTTAAAATACATCAAAAATATCTCATTCTCGAGATGTACATACATTAGGATTCACTTATTTCGTATTACCGTACTTACATGACTGGGGGTACTTTTTTATAGTTTTATTTTTTTAAAGATTTGTCAATGTTTCAGTGCTTACATACATGTATGTGTTAGTGATATTATTGAATGACACACTATATAGTTGAAGGCAAAGAACATTAGCAAGCTGATTAAACATCTATATTGTAGAGTTTGTAGAAATTGATGATCTCATTGAAATGTTAACATCGTGTAACATCCGAAACAAACCATAGTATACATTTCACACTGTTGTTCATAACATGCAATAAAGAGTATGTTTCTAAGTGAATTTTCTAAGGAGTTTTGATGACTACAATTGCTATTAGCTTCATATTTCACTTTGTTAGATCACATAAGCATTTTTAACTACCGGTACACGTTCTTGAAATGAATAATATACCTTACATAAATTGAGTGGTCGATGAAGACAAACTTGGTATACATGTATGTGCTAAACTAATTAAAACTGCACAATTTTTTTCCATAAATGTTACAGAAGTATTTTTCTGCAAACAATGTAACTGAGGTCAATAATACCTAAAGAAAAGTAATTAACTTGAATAAAGTTATAATGTTAACAGTGTGTAACGTCCGAAACATCAGTGGTGTGCCATATGAAAATTATTAGGCAATGCACTGGTTCCCAATTTGTTTGCATGCATTTACCTTATATCATCAGTTGTTATAATAAAATAAGTTTGACCTAAGAAAAAAGCATTTTACCTATTGAAATAAAAACTTGTAATTGTCAAAACCCTAATTTAGAGCTATTTTTCACTTTCAAGGGATACAAAATCTGTATTTTTCAAGATAGAAACTCAACAATTTGCATTAATAATCTCTGAAACATATTCTTAAAGACCCAACATATTTAAAGGTGTAGTTAATAGCAAATGAGTTTTATATCACAGTTATTAGATATGCTATAGTTCACAATAAAATTGTAAAAACTCAAAGTATTCATATCTGGTGAATAAATAAGGAGATAGATTAAGGTCCAGAATTTGCATTTCTCAAAAATATGATTAGTCCTGATCCTAAAAATACAAGTTTGAAGTGAGTAAACATAATTTCATTTTGGACCCATTTGTGGACACATTTGGTATAAGTTAAAAAAACCAGTGCCTTAAACGGACGCTCATTTCATTATTAATGGTCAAGAAAAGGTGAACAAGGTATCAAAATGCTTGGAAAAATGTGCCAAATATGATGAAATAACAAATTTGGCGATTTTATGTTGCAAAATGCCATTACGCGCAAAAACGCGCGCGCATGCGCGTGTGCGAGCTTTTTTGCGAAATGCTTAAAATGGCCTAAAACGTATGCAAACAAAATTTGAAACGATTTTGAGCATTTTTATTTTTTTTGCGCGCGCTGACGCCCGCACGTACGCATGCGCGTGCGTTTTTTGACCTGAAATTAACCGGACGGATATTGACCTTAGTCATGATAAATATGAATAAGAAATGCCTTTCCGTTATGAAGATATGATCATGAGTTAAAGTACCAACAAAAAAAAAAAAGGCGCCTGGATGACGTCATGAAGATTTGATGACCTTGAAAATGTTACTGTCACGTCTCATGACAATGACCTATGACTGCCAAAATTGAAGGAAATTGAATTAACCGATCTTGAGTTATCCTGTGAACAAAAAAGTGTGAAGAAATAAATAAAAATAAAGAATAATAAATAAATAAATAAAGAAAGAAAATTCTGACGAAAACAATAGGTGATCTGTCATTGACAGACCACCTAATAAGCAGTCAACACTGCAGTTAATGCTTCTTTTTTACAGTATACTAGTGAGTACTATGTGTAGTTGGCAAGGCTCAAATTAATTTTTTGACAACAGGGGCTCTTCCAAAAAAAAAGAGCCCTCGTGAACCCTCTCACGGGGGCTCTTTTAGTGCTGACGGGGGCTCTTATTTTAATACAAATTTCTATTGAATTAGTACCTATGAAACTCCTAAATTCCTTGTTATTCATTATTATCATGTATTTATGTTGGCATTTTCCCAATTAGAAATTTACTTGTAAAGGCCCGGTCACACCGCCCGAACTTTGTTGGAGCGTTCCTTGAACGGTAGGGAGAGGGGGGCGAATTTCGACAACGCTCGTCACCGCGCACAAAATGGGAAACAAATCGAAAACACGGGCGTTGCCTTAGCGGTGCACCGCTGAAGCCGGCGTTGCTTTAGCGTTGGTTTAGCGGTGACACCTCCATACTAACGCCAAACCAAAGTTCATCACCGCAATGGATCGCTGCTTCAACGCCCGACACCGTTCCAGCAATCCCGTGTCCGCTCGTAAAACGCTTACAACCGTTCCACCAAAGTTTGTGCAACGTTTAATCACCGCCCGGGCAAAGCTGGCGAAGCAGCGGTGGTCCAGCGTTCAAGATTTCTGCGTTGGCCTAGCGGACCAAAGCGTCCACGAACTTGCGTCTAGCGGTGTCAAACTTTGACTGGGCGTTGTTGGAGCGGTGGTGAACTTTGCCGGAGCGGAAAATTGCCCGCTCCTCACCGCTCGCAATATTTTGTGCAGGGACAATCAGCGGTGGCCCAGCGTATACGGCGTTGCCTTAACGGGGGCCAACTTCTGTTAAACGGTGGTGAACGGTTACGAGCGGTGATGAATTTTTTTCACCGCTCCAGGAACGCTCCAGCAAAGTTCGGGCGGTGTGACCGGGCCTTTAGCTGTTATTGACTTTTATCCCCGCGCGCGTGATGACATTCTCTCCATTTCTTCCCGTTCTACACATAATTTCCTCCTCATTATTCGGAGCAACCTTATTTCCTTACTTTTAGTCTCATATCCTTCTAAAACACAGGGGCGGATCTAGCTTTTTGCCAAGGGTGGGGGGAACCCAAATACGATGTGGATGTGGAGCATCGTCCACGAGCCGCGTAGCAGCGAGGCGATTTTTTGTTCTTGCTATTTTGAACCCCCGTAAGTCATGTTTTCCTGGCATCTACTAATACTGTGTAGGTCTGGACATATATTTTTCTATGCACATCACATATTCACTTGGCAGCCCAAGGGGGAGGGGCGGGGGGGGGGGGGGGGGGTTATAAACCCCCTTAACCGCCTAGACCCGCCCCTACAACATCTTTGGTCTTCTTCTTCTCAATATTGATTTACTGGTCGAGGTACATTATTTGCTGGCCTTTTAGAATCACCAGGTTTCAGAGGATTCACCCTTTTCACAATGAAAAACTTCTCCATGTTTCAGTTCTTGCGCGATCGTCTCCGCTCCAGGAGATTATTGGTCGTCAGCGCAGCGTGCACACCGGTACTACCGGCGCAGTATAGCCACTGCTGACGGCCGCACTATACCTGCGCTGCGAGCTACCGTTGCTTGTATATGTAATATACTCATAGAAATGGGAGAGATAGCGCCATCTAAGTTTTATTTCATTGGTTTAAGGTTTGAAAATTGATACTCAATATTGTGTTGAAGTTATATCAGAAAAGATAATCTTTATTTTATAATTCCACGGGGGCGATTTTTAATTTTGCAATCGCCCCCGTGAGCAACCTGACGGGGGCGATTATGGTGCTCACGGGGGCGAATCGCCCACCGCCCCCGTGTATTTTGAGCGCTGGTAGTTGGCAAGTATAATTAGTGCATATTGATATAATCAATTCCATTAAGAAATGTTGATTTAAACCAACATATTGAATTCACTTAAGTGAATTTGAAAGAAAAATCATGATCCCTGCCGGTAATGTAGATGAGTATTGAGTAACACAAGAAAGTTTATCAGCCCCATTCTTTCATTTCTGGTACGGTATTTTGTTAATTTCAGTCTTGTTAACATATTTGTTCACTTTATCAGACATTTGCAGTCCCCCTGTCGATGAAAAATAATTTTACAAGTATACCTTTATGTATGAGTTGAGAGACCCAAAACAAGAATTTAGCTGTTATAAAAAAATTGCCATGAGTAATACTTGTGGATGTCATGAATTTGTTTTGCAGGTCCTATAGGCGTAGCTGCTGCTGCAGCCATAGCAACAGGGAAGAAACGCAAGAGACCGCATTCTTTTGAGACAAATCCTTCCATTCGGCGTCGCCAACAAACAAGATTGATCAGGTGTGTATTTTTTGTAATGTCTTTCATCAAACTATTTATCATGAAACAATTTATCCCCTTTGCCTTAAGCCTCTAAGGGGACAGTTTGGTAGGACTTACATGAACCAAGGAAGTTTTTTTTTTTAATAATTTCATACAATTACCTTCTCCATACACCAGTTATTCAGATAATTTGTAAATGTTTATTGTTAAGTGAAGTTGATACAATATTCTTTGAAAGAGAAAGGTTCTTTTAACATGCAAGTCAAGTAATAGAGAAATTTATTCTATGAGCAGTTATAGTGATTTTGCCATTTTGACAAACGGTGTAGTCCTACATTAATAGTGATTACATGCTGCTCAAGTTTTTACAGGTGTTTGTCGTGGGACTGTGATATCATTTTTAAAATTCCATCTTTTTTTTTTTTTTCTTTTTTTTTAAACTCATGAAACTACAGGGCTGATTACCACAGACCTTTAAGAGATTAGCAAAGCCTGGCCTGGTGTATATGATGTTAACCAAACTAGTGGATCCTTCTAAGTACTTAATGAGGAAAACACTTGCCCTCTCTGATACCCCCAAGTGTTATAGATTTATGATATTAATGGAAATGTATTGTTTCTATGACAAGTCCTCCAATTTTTTATCTTACTCCCAATAACCCCCAAGTATTGTTATGATGCATGCCAAATTTTACAAGTTGGTAACTGAGCTTTGAACTTTGTCAATAAGCATTTCCATCTTGTGTAAAGTCATATTAAACAATGAAAGAAAGAATGAAAGGAAAAAAAAGGAAGGAGAGGCATCTTTAGCACAATTGTCATTTGTCAAAATCATGCAGTCGTGAGACAACAGTTGATATCCAGGGCTCAATCCACATTGTTTCACATTCTTTGTTAATTTGTTTTCAATATTGAACAAGAATATCCTACAGATGCACATGTTTATTAAAATTTTGATGGTTACTTGATCTATTTTTGCAATTTTCTTAATCAGACCTTTTAACAGTTAAATAAATGTGCCCATCCAAGCGTGAAAGTTCAAAACTTGTTCTCAATTGATGTTGGTAGAGTATTATTTTCCCTTTAATTTGATATACATAATTATGTTTTATTAACAGTTTTTAAGAATTTGTCTAGGGGGTCTACTTTCATTTTATGCTGAGTGTATTACCTTCATTTGTCATCATTGTTGTAGGAAGCTGAAAGCAACCATTGATGAGTATGCAACCAGAGTAGGGCAGCAAGCTGTTGTTCTAACCTGTACTCCTGGCAAACATGATGGCAATTTCAAAGTATTTGGTGCTGCTCCCCTGGAAAATATTGTAAGTATTACATGTTTTTAGATGTGGAGAAAAAAGTTTTCATTTCTACAAAATGCTTCTCTGATTAGAAAAAAAGTGGGTACCTATCAATTTAATGGTTGTGATTATTGTATTGGAAATTAGATCTACATGTAGGCAGTGTATATGATGATATAAAAACTAGTGGATTTTTCTGAGTACTTCATGAGGAAAACCTTGCCCTCTCTGATACATCTGTCAAATATATATTTTTTAAACTTGCGTAACCAAGCAACTTTCATGATTTGTTTAAATATTGTATTTTTTGTTATTTTTTTCATGATGTTTAGATGAGAAACTTGAAGGGAATAGTCCTGCAAGACCTTGACAATGCCTTAGCACAGAGAGCCCCCCAGCCGTCTAATGAGAATTCAGATCTGTATGAGCTACCTCCTCTGGTCATCGATGGCATTCCTACATCGGTCAACAAGATGACCCAAGCCCAGCTAAGGGCATTTATACCTCTGATGCTCAAGTACTCAACGGGAAGAGGGAAGCCAGGATGGGGAAAGGAGAGCTGCAGGCCAGTGTGGTGGCCATCTGACCTGCCATGGGCTAATGTGCGAAGTGATGTCAGATCAGAAGATGAAAAGAGAAAGGTAAACAAGAGTATGCATGAAGCTCATTCCATTGGCAGAGTATTAACATTATTAGACAAGCTTACATAGTTTAAAGGTACTGTAATTTCCATAAATTGCCCCCTTTTCATGGTTCTTGATGAAGGAATGGATCTATTTCATAGAGGCGTGTATAAAAGCATGTGTCTGATAATATATCGAATGCACAGGTAAAATAATTATTATTTTTCTGAGAAAATGGCAATTTATGGAATTTACAGTACACAACGTATAGGAGAGCAGCTCGCATGTGACGTCACAAAATTAAAACTTTAAAAATTCATAACTTTTGTATCCTTTGTCGGATTTTCGTCAAACCTTCACTGATATGTTTCTCTCACTGTCCTGCTTTTATTAAAAACAACTTCCCCTTTAAATGATCAAACATTTGATCCAGGACATTGGTTGGAAATAGACTAACTAAATTTACTTCAGAAAATAATGTAATAATGGTTAATTTGGGAGAAAACAAAGATTTGTGTAGAATAGGTGCAAATGTTTTACCATAGATCTGCTACTAAATTAGCAAAGATTTGAGTGTAAATGATGTTAACCAAACTAGTGGAACCTTCTGAGTACTTTATGAGGAAAACACTTGCCCTCTCTGATACACCCAAGTTCTGTATGTCCTGTTCATTTTAATGGCTTTTGTATATGTGACCTGGGGGGTGCTTCACAAAGACTAAGATTGACTTTAAGTTGGACTTAACTTTGGCAGGCCGTTCATGCCACTAGTTGCTCTCACCATTGGTCTCTCAATTATGATCTTTAGATAATACATTTTCCAACAATAATGAACTATCAAAAAATGTAAATTCTGTAGATTTGCAACCATGATTTGTACGTCCCTTGAGAAACCAATGCCAGGAATGGCTAGAGGAACTAGTGGCATGAACGGCCTGCCATAGTTAAGTCTAACTTAAAGTTGATCTTATTCTTTGTGAAACACTCCCCAGGCATCACAAAACCATCAACAAGATGCATACAGGTAGTGTGATTTTCAGTCATGACTCAAAGGTACTTTTGGTCAGCATGGTCAAATTTTACTTGTTAGTATTTCCTGAAAGAATGTACTCTCTTCTATGTAATTCCTAACTTAACTTAGGAAGCATTAAATAATATAAAAGTATTATTTGGGGCGTTTTTGTAGACCTGTTTTTGTCTGATCTTGAGTTTTTTGTAGTAATTTCAATTTCTGTATGACCCTAGCTAAACAGCTCTTATTGATCTCCTATTATAACTTCAAAATAGAGTAAGCTGTTAGATTGATACTTAGTAGTCAAAATAAAGAAAAGCATGTACTTAAAGAGAAGGTTGAGTTCTGGGAAGAGGTGAAAAATAATTTTTGAGCGTTACTCATTCTTATTATGCAAGTGTGGAAGAACATCAGATAATACATGTTCCCTGAAAAGCATGGCTCTTCAATTGCCTTCATATTCTAAATATGCATGTAACATCGTAAAAATCGGGGGGGGGGGGGGCGCCTTTTACGCCACGTGTTCGTGTAGTCCCATATACATCTTTCTGTGTACAGTGTTTGTAACCTTACCAAGATTTGGCCAAATTTCTTATCATTTTGATGATTCCAGAACCTTGCAATACACACAAATTCTTATATGCTAGATGACCAACATTTTCTGGTCGGTTCCACACCGTTTCTTTCAAAATGCAATCGCATGACCAGAACTCAACTTCATCTTTAATTGGTCTGCAAATTTCCGGGACATTTTGATAATCCCTTCACAATTGTTGTATACAGTTTCTAATCCTCTTGTTATCACCTTGCACAGCACCTTGTGAGTCAAAAAATGCCTTAAAAGACTACAGACTTAAAACCCCTGCTTTAATCACCCTTTTTTCTGAAGTAACATTCTATAAGACAGGATATTCTTCTCAACTTGAATTGGGTTTGGAACATCCAAACATGGATATATCATTTTAAAGCTGAGATTCTTTTTTCGAGGCAAACCTATACTTAAAAAATCATATCTGGTGACTGTTTTGTGCCTGGTGATATATATAATCTTCAACAAATCTAATTCTAGATTGTTCTTTTAGTTGGGACTTATATGTTTGCAACTTATTGTCTACATTTACAGGTTTCATGGACCCACGCTTTGCGTACGATTGTCATCAACTGCTACAAGCATCATGGAAGGGATGACCTCTTGCCAGAGTTTATTGAAGATAAGTGCAAGGAGATAGAAGCCTCTCAAAACCAGGTTGCTTCACTACCGACAGCAACCCTACTACCATCCCATGCTGTGGTACACACAATCAACAACCCTGATGGGACAGTCTCTCTTATCCAGGTTGATACAGGAGCTACTGTAGCAACCCTGGCGGATGTTACGGTAATAATTTATCTACACCTAATCTTAGAAAATAAAGAGTATTTTAAGAAAAATTAAGTGTCTGAAATAATCTCTGTCAATAAATTGTCATAAAATGAGTTGTATTATCTGAGTCTTCATAATAGATCCATTCAGATGTGATAATAATTACAGGATGTTTGTATGTTCGATCAGATAGCTGACAACTTCATATGCTACAATATCAGATTTGATATTTTGAACATTGGCCAATTTTCAATGCAGGTAATATTGGCATTCCAGTGATTTGAGATGTATATGATGTTAACCAAACTAGTGGAACCTTCTGAGTACTTCATGAGGAAAACACTTGCCCTCTTTGATACATCTGTCAAATACAGTACAAAGAAAGCACTTTTCATACACTATTTAAAAGATTTTTACAATTGTGCATGTAACATGGAGGCAACTATCATTTTAGGAGAAGAGTACCTATTTGGGCTTTAGGGAACCACTGAAGTTGCAGATTTTAAATTTTGGAAATGATCTATAAATAAGTAATTGTACATGTTTCAATAGCTTACAGAATGAGTTTAGCATTTTTATTTTCATTTGATAATGATAAGCTAATGTAGTTTTAATGCTAATTTTTCAATGTTCAATGTATTTTGCTTCCTTCAGCAAGTTCAACAGTTAACCAACCTTCAGACTCTTCAGCAAGTAAGACTGCAGCCTCTGCAGATTCAGCATGCACTAGGCAATCAGCAAGCAGAAGCTACACAAGCTGTACAGACTCTGGCTGAGGTAGCTGCTGCACAAGGAGGAGATGTAAGATAATGCCTTTTGCGTTTGCGTGTGTGTGTGTTTAGGGTGCAAGTACACATTTCCTTACAATTTTGTGAAAAAAATAAATCTCTTGCATAGGAGAGTAGAAGTGCTGGCTTGGGGTATACATAGAGAGATAGGAACAGAGTGCTTGGGAACAGAGTGCAAGCACAACTTCGCAAGTACATACAAATGTGGCACATGCTTATACCTCTGTTGGTATAAAAACAGATAGATAATTATGATATGATGGGATTTGGGTTTTTGTTTTGTTTGTTTGTTTTTTTTGGAGGGGGGGGGTGATGTGACACAGCATTGCCCCTGTTATAATCATATGGTGTGTGTTTCTAAGGCAATATAGTCTAATCTCACCCCTCAAAGCCAGCCCATGTAATGTAAATGCTGTAAAAAAAAAAAAAAAATGAATGCAGAAAGGTAGGGCTACTGATAGAGTATGTGATGATATCCAAACTAGTGGAACCTTCTGAGTACTTCATGAGGAAAACACTTGCCCTCTCTGATACATCTGTCATATATGTGTTCAGTAGTAAAGAAATATAAAATGCCTTATTTTCTTCCCTTTCAGCCTTTTGTAGCCTTATTATTTTTACATTGTGAGTGAAAATGAAGCCCAATCCAATCTGTGAACATGTCTGATGTTTGACAGCCTCTAACATTTGCTATTAACACAGTGAGAAATAATATATATCAGGTATTTCTCAGAACGACCATTAAGAGTTGTACATATATTGTATGTCCCACAATCTGTGCATATATCAGGGCGAGTTGACTGAAGGGCAAACAGTAACCACATTGCCAGAGGGCACTCAACTTGTTCTTGCAAGCGATGGATCACTCCAAGCTGTGAATGATGGCACTGCACAAGGTAAGAACACTCAATTTGTTCTTGCTAGCGACGGATCCCTCCAAGCTTTGAATGATGGCACCGCACAAGGTAAGAATCAAGGCTGCTTTATATTCAACTTATTGTCTGTCAAGAGTCAGAAGGGTTAAAGGTAAAGAACAGTTTTGGAAACGCCCCCTCTCAAAAAATGAAATGGAAGCTCTTATTACCAATCATGTGAAAGAATATCTTTTGACCAATACGTGATGATACAAATTTTGCCGAGAAACCGCCTACTAATTGATATATTTGGTAAATTATTATATCTATTTGGACCTGATAGGTGTTGCGTAGTCCCATATACATCTTTCTGTGTACATTGCTTGTAACTTTACCAAGACTGGGCCAAATTTCCTATCAGTACACACCAATACTTAAATGCTAATTGATCAACCTTTTCTGATCGATTGAAAACTCTTCCTATATTAATGTAATCGCATGACCATAACTGGTCTTTACCTTTAAGGCCGTTCTCAATATGATTTTTGTTGCAGTTTATGCATTAAATACAACTTTGTTCTCATCTTGAAATGCTTTTTTTCCCCCTCCTTACATTATATGTACCGGTACGTGTAACTTCTTCCATACCCTTATTTTGTGACCTACTGGATCAACAAATCTCTGCACATACTCTCACTCATGACTAGTTGAGTAATTTTTTAGAGTTACCAAATGAGAAAGCTTTGTAATTTTGTTATGCTGTAAGATGATATTGAATTGGCAGTGTATATGATGTTAACCAAACTAGTGGATTCTTCTGAGTACTTCATGAAGAAAACTCTTGCCCTCTCTGATACATCTGTCAAATTTTTCAAAGTGATCAGAATTCAGAAGCAAATGATTTGACCAGCTGGATTTGGCACAATCTGCTTAAATATGACATAACATGATCCTCAAATTTGGTCCTTAATCTACATTATATTTGTCATTGCTTAAGTGAATGTTCAGTTGCATACTTAAATATTATTAATAAATCATTAAAAATATATCCTTATTGATTTTCCTATTCTTCAGGTATTGTTATCCCGGCTTCGGTGTACCAGACAGTTGTAACAGGAGATGGACAGCCCATTCAGATCGCCAATGTGAATATTGCTCAGCAGAGTGGCGGAGTAACCACTATGGCAGCTATTAAGAATGCTGTTATGCAATCCCAACCACTCTCTTCTCAAGTAGCTACTCTAGTAGTCAATGCAACATCCCATGATCAACATACATAGCACCAATCATCAGCACATCATCCTTCTCAAGGATGGTGGACTTGAGCTTTCCCACAGACCCAGGACAAGATTTCGGATTTCAGGAAAAGTTGATGCACAATAATTTGTTGTTGAGAGATTGAAGTTTGGCATTGCTCATTCATAACTATATCTTGGCCTTGTCTCATAAATACTTGTGATCAATTCAAATCAGTCGAAACTTGATATTAATAGCAAACATGTACTAAAGAAATGGGAGTTTGTAAGTCTATGATTGATTGGAGGAATTGCAATCAATCCCCATCAATTCATCTCTTTGTAAGGCAGGGCCCATACACCTAACAGATTGTCAATTGAAAATAGAAACATACAGCCAGCTGGCCTGACTTGTTAGTTTCTTTTCTTTTATCTTTTTTTTTCTGTTTGTTTTGTTTTATGTTTTTGTTCTTTTCATTTCAGTTAGCTTTTGGGGTCGTGATATTAATATGACATCTCCTTTATTTCAAGACAATCAACAATTTTCAAATTTCTCTTGCATGCAAGAAAAGCTCTTGCTGATATTGAAAGAGAGGGTTGGGTTCTTGCATAGGAAAAATATTTGTTGAATTTTGTTCCATTTAACCCTATGTCAACTGGGGGGGGGTCAATTCGACCCCCCCCTGTAGAAATTTCGCAACTACTCCGAAACCGCGGCAGATATAAAATTTTCCTTTCCCGACTTTTTACTTTCGAGTCTTACGCATCTTTTAAAACAATTTTTTCGAAAATCGGACCTACGGTTACAAGGTCACATGACCTTTTGTCTTTGCATGTCAGCCCGAAAATCGCTCATTTTCATGATTTGTGTACAAAACATATGTAAAAGTCATTTTTCCTAAAAATAGATAAAACATTGGTTATTGAGTCTTGTTTGAAGTTTAGATGTTTGTTTTTGGGTCAAAATAGTTGAATTGTAGTTATAAATGAAATAAAACAACAAAAACAATAAAATACATAAGTTAAAAAAACAATGAAATACATAAGAAATTATCAAAACAAGAGATAACATAAGGAATAACCTGGCTCTTCCAATTTTTTGTGTTGTATTATTATTCCAAATGGTCTAATAAATATATGTAGTGAAAAAGAATACTTAAATATGAATAATCTATGATTTATGGGCAGAAATGTGAATTGTATGACCTTATTTGCATAAATTAGCATAAATATGCAAATGAGTGAATTTTTCAAAAATTTGAAATTACCATAGTATTCTTTACACTTCACTTGACATGCATGCAAATTTTCGCGGCGATCGGCGGTGAAACGGCCGAGATCTTAGGGGGGGGGTCAAATTGACCCCCCCCCCCCCAGTAAAAACCTGGTCTGAAATAGCCCAGTTAAGATAGGGTTAAAGCATGTGGAGAGCTGCCAATCATTCAATGTTACAAATATTGGTGTACATTGCTTACATGAAAAACTCAAACTTGCATTTTAGGGAACCATTCACAGGAAGCATGGACAGAATGTAAAAGTATGTTTTGATGTTGAGAATATATAATTAATGTCCTTTTCGTAACATGCACTCCTCTTTACTTCAAATTTTGGTTGCCAACATGGTGAGCTGGTTGTATAGCACACAATATTCAACTCATTCCAATATCAGTATATGTTTTGCGAAATTTGTAATTTTCCATCCAGGCCACAAATGGAAGTTTTTTTACGGTGTCTGGTAGGATGTCCAATAGCATCATGTGAACACACAAACTGTGTTTTCATGCCCATACATGTCTATTGTTGAGGGTGCAGTCACTATTCTTATTATTTTTTTTTCTATCATCAGGGTTGGGATAAAACTCTATTCTCCCTACTTGATCAGGTTGTATTCTGAATGCACCTTGTTTATAATGCACAACAAACACTTTGTCACAATGTATGTGCATGTTAAAGCAAATGAATGCATGGGGAAAAGGTTTCTTTTAACCCCCCCCCCCATTTTTTCCATGATAGGTAGAACAGTAAGACCCGAGAATCTTACTAAAATGGACATATCCATTATCAAGCATGGCATGAATTCCCTTTGAATTTCTTGTCGTTATCATTTTTGTGGTATTATTGTTGAAAGAGGGGAATTTGGTCAGCAAGTATAGAGTTAATTGTTCATTTTGTTAGACTTGCATTTGGCTACTTACATGTGAAGTTCTTCTACCTCACTTGTTTGCATGTATGTAAGATTCTGATTGAAATTCAACAGTACTATGGGCTGTTCAACTCAATGCTCACCAAAGGGCATTGTACACTTCATGTAGTAGCCTATAGCAAAGGTGACAGGGAACAAGCAATCTTTCTAAATGGATACCCATGTTTAAGATTGAAATTTTAAACCATAGTTTTATTTTTTTGTTCATCCTGCCCATTTGTCAAAAATATAGAATGTTTATAACACTCTTCCCATTTTCAGGTTTCTTCTCATAACGGATTCTAGTTTGGTATGATTTTTGTCAATTCATGTTTTAGACCAGGCGCGTAGCCAAGGGGGGGGCGGTCGCCCCCCCAAAAAAAAAACGCTGGCCAAAAAAAAAAAAGAGAGAGAAAGAGAAGGAAAAAAGTAAGAGGACGTAGGAAGAAAAAGGGAAAGGAGTCGAGAACGGTACAACGAATCGTCTTCTTTCTCTAATAATTTAATGAAACGTCAAAGCTTCCGCGCTTCGAAAGAGGGGGACTAATACAGCTAAGGATTAAGGGTCGAGAAAGGTACAACGAATCGTCTTCTTTGTGAGGGGGATTGAATACAGATAAGGATTAAGGGTCGAGAAAGGTACAACGAATCGTCTTCTTTGTCTAATAATACGTCAAAGCTTCCGCGCTATGCGCAGGAGGAGAGGACTGAATTCAGACAAGGATTAAGAGTCGAGAACGGTACATCGAATCGTCTTCTTTCTCTAATAAATTAATGAAACGTCAAAACTTTCGCGCTTCGCGCGTGAGGGGGACTGAATACAGATAAGGATTAAGGGTCGAGAAAGGTACAACGAATCGTCTTCTTTGTCTAATAATACCTCAAAGCTTCCGCGATATGCGCAGGAGGGGCGGACTGAATTCAGACAAGGATTATGAGTCGAGAAAGGTACAACGAATCGTCTTCTTTCAAAGCTCCCCCCTCCCGGCACCCACCCCCCTAGAGAGCGCGCTCTTTAAGTGATTCGCACGCTTCGCGTGCTCACTACCGCCCCCCCTAAAATGAAATCCTGGCTACGCGCTTGTTTTAGACATGAACATTTTTAAAGGTACTATGTCCCATTTGCAGGCCAAAAAAATGAAAAAGTTAAATTCCAACTGCATTTGAAAGATAATACTTATTTAGTACTTCCCTAAAAAGGTGGGGCTTGAAAATGTCTTCAAGTGGGAAAATAACGACTACGGTATTAGTTGTCAAATCGACTTTAGGGCTATAGAGCCCAAAAGTGATAGTCTTGATTTTCAGACAATTGTACCGAATGGTCATACATTTTATGCTGCGCAAAGATTCAATCAGTTTAATCTTGGCCATCACAAGAAGTGGGTTATTGATGTAGACAAATGCTCATGTACGCTTTACAACTCTTTTCATGTATGTTATTACCAAAGAAGAAAAAAAGCCAGTCACTCACTCAATAGTGTCTGACAGTAAAGTCTAGCAAGTATACTGGTTTCCTTGCATAATTTGAATATGAGGACACTGCTAACGTTTAAATTTCACAGATAGGACATACATGACATATTCATAATTCCTGCAAAGTTCTACAGCATTTGAGGTTGGCTGCAAAAGGGACATAGTACCTTTAAAGCAGATTGGCATGCATCTAAAGGTTGAAATCATGCTTAATTTAAAATTTGCAACATATTCATCTATTGATTGAATTGCAATGACTTTTGATTTATTAATTTCAATTTAAACTTAAAACTTATGAAGTATATTTATTTGAGCCTTGGTAAAGTTAAGTGTAAATAACTATGAAATATGTATGATATCAGAGTTCTTTTCTATTGGTAAATTCATGATATGCCTGATCCCACTTTGTACAGGTATAGAAGTTTTAGACATTGTACAGTGCTACATGTATTGCTTTTATATGCACAGTAAAATTTGTCAAAACTCATTTTTGTGTGTGTGATTGAGTACTGTGTACATGCGTTTGTCCGTCTGAAAATGTGTACAGTGCATTCATCAGTACAAAATGTTCAGTGATAATGTAAACTAGGGCAACCAAAACTTGCCAGATGGGAGCTTGATATAAATGTTCACTTGTCCAGATATGAAGGTTGACATAAACTTGAGATCAAAGCAGTCTTTGTAGGCAAGATACGACTATAGAGAGTGTTCAATCACAATATTCATGTTTGGACAGAGATCAGAAATTTTGCCGACTGTAAGATAAAGATGGGCCAATAAATTTGGTGTTTTGGCATGCCTTACGACTTGGTTGCTCTATTGGGAGAGGTCGCAAACACTTAAATAGCAAATTTGATGGTGATTATTAAAGGTATAGACCAGTTCAGCCCTGACCAAATGTGACCAATCACAGGCCTGAAAAATAGTCGGTGACAAAAGAATTGTCGGTGAACATGATATTAGTCTGTGAAAACCACCGACTAATTGTTTCATGAAAGGCCCCCTGGTAGTGCGATTGCATTGTGAAAGAAACGTTGTGGAATCGATCAAAAAAGGTAGATCTAGCAAGGTTCTGGTATCATCAAAATGATAAGAAATTTGGTAAAGTTGCAAGCACTGTACACAGAAAGATGTATATGGACCTACGCGATATCTATCCAGATATAACAGTTTACCAAAACTGGTCTATACTTTTAAGGATGAGGATGATGGTAATGATAGTGAAAGTGATGATAATTTACATAAATGACTGGTGTAAACCAAGAAGAGCCTAAAGTTATGAGCACAATATTTTGTGTTGATCTTGACGACCAACTTTCCATCAAATGGTTCTATCACAAAGGACACATCAAAACGCCTTTTCTCATTATTATTGATGTTTATTATCTGCAATGATATACCATCTGAAGCAGTCATATATATCTCATATCCAATAACTGGTAATGCTACATGCATTCTAAACTCCTCATTCATTTCAGATTACAGATGACAAGATCACAGCTCTACTCCTTGTCACTCAATATTTTTGTTACATACCAGCTGTTACGACTGGAAATACACTCATTTATGCTAAATATAAATTTTGCCAATTCATTAAAGAATATATCCGAACTGAAAAATGAAATGGATGAATTATATATCAATGTAAAGCTTATAAGCCATGGATTACAATAATTTCAATTATATGCCATTTTAGTGTCTGTCAGAGGAGTATCAGCTTTCTGAAAGCATTGAAAATCAGAATTTGTCGACCTAAAAACTTGCTATCGACTTGATGACATCATCTTATGTGGAGTACGCAACTACGCATATTCACAATAATTTGCATTAATAAAGCACAGCTCATCGCCTCGGCTATACAGGTGAACCTATCGGGCCACATGTTATGTCATCACTGTAACTTCGGCAAATTCTAGGCCATTTAATATTATATTCTAAAAATCTTTGGAAAATAAATGTTTCTTTGGAAATAATGGAAATCTTTCACAATTGCTAGTGTGAATCACTTCAGAAAGAAAATAGTTAATTCTATAAACTGTGTTCCAAACAAAAGAAACACAAGATAAAAAAGTTTGTTTTTCTATAATAGATATTGGAATGTGACCAATCTGACTCCCAATTTAATTACAAATCATCATGGTGGATTCATGGAGGAAGCCAAATAACACAAAGTTGAGTACCATTTAGGCATGTGTGTACTTGGCAAGAAAAAACAAAGAAGAAATAACCTAAACATCAAAACAAAAATTATCTGAAAAGGAGAGCATGTACAAGATATGAAACAGCATAATTTTAGCTTTGAGCAAATAAGGAATTTGACAGATTTTCATATGATTCAGGCAAGATAATTATCTATGAATATCAGATGGGGCAGTCCTTGACAGTGTTTGAATGAAAAGATTACTTCTAAATGATTCTTCCAATAGTTTGAGAAATATATTGCCTTTAGGCATGCAGGATTACTCTACATGTATTTTCTGTAATATTACAATCATATCCTAACAATAGATGGAACAATATGCTGTGATTAGAGAAGTTTAATTTGTATCATGTTTGAATACTTAAGGATGTCCCTAATTATATTAATTATTCATCAGTTGATGTATCGCCAACTTGCCAAACACCTGCAAAACATGCAGGTTTAATTTCCTTCAGTTCAAAAATTTGAAGACAAGAAGAAGAAAAATACAATTCTTTTGCTAAAGCTAGAAAGGCATTAATGCTATATCAATTGATTGAAGTAGATGTCTATCTGGCTCTTAGCAGATCGTTTCATTCTGCTCCTGACTAAATGCTACCAAAGAGATTCAAAATATACAAAACAGGACTTACACTGTTGGCTTACGATTCAATCACACATAGCATTATTTTAAGAGTAAACATTACTATGGAAATTAAGTTGCAATTTTGCCACGATCTCAATCTGCAATACTTCACAAAAACACTATTTTTTCTTACCAATAGTCCAATACTAGTATATATCTCATTATTACCCGTATCAGACATCTGAGCAGTGGTATAACAAAATCATATTACACTCGTTTGTTATCCTAAATAGGCTAATCAGGGAATATGAGACCATATTTACCTTTCATGAAAAACCCTATAGACTTTACGGGTTAAAAAAGCATGAAATATAAGACCATATTCACCGCGCCGTATTTTGTCATTTTCATTGGGCATCTATTATGCGTACGAGAACCTGCGCAGCGCACTTTGCGCGCGGTCTATTGTGACGTAATAATCACACCAAATTGGGTACACTGTTTGCAGTGTATCAAATATTTTGTCAAGCAGCTGGATGCACGGTGCTGGTTTGACAAAGTTTGTTCAGTTCTATGAGATTGTCATGTATGTATTTGCTCTAGATGTCTGATTTAGATAATAATAACAATATTGACTGGCTTAACTTTCGGGAGATACCACATATATTTCCCTCACAAGACCCATATTGCCCTCGTCTTTGACTCGGGGCAATATGAGTCTAGTTTGGGAAATATTATGTGGTTTCTCCCTCAAGGCCAGTCCATATTATATAATTATTTGGCTACAAGTACATGTAGTATCAAACAATCACTTGCAATACATCAATAAGGTGATACTTGTTTTGTGCAATAAATCAGATCAAGCCTGACTGATATGACCATCCAAATACGGTTCAAACTCAAGGTAACAGTGTGCAGAAGACTTTATACTTCAAGAATTCACAAATTGTCTGAACTCATTATCAAGAATTAATCAAAGAATTTATATCCAACTATGATATGACAGTTAGATGTTTGCATCATTTGTATGATCTGAATGATCATAAAACAGCATCAAGAAAACTTTCACAATATGACAATGCAGTTGATATATTTTCAAACCAAATTTTCAATCTGAAAAGTGCATGATGGACACACAAAGTGAAGCATGTGCCTTAGATTCATCACATACAGTACATGTATGGTTACAATAATTACTACTTACAATAATGAGGGTAATACAACAATCCCTTTAATAATGCATCCTCATGAGGCAGTCTAAACGATACAAACTAATCAATTTCCTTTTTTGGGGGGGGGGGGGGGGTGGTTGTTTTCACTATTTTTTATCATATAGTTGCGACAGGGATTTTTATAATGATGTAAACTCAATAATATACAAACATGACAGAGAGTAACTATGCAAAGTATTGGCAGTCAACTACTGATTAAAAAATACCGGTGGTGAATTAATTCCGGTGGTAAATTTGATTGTCACTTGTGACTGTCAATTGCGAAAATTTTAATCATAGATCTTGGGTTATTCTCCCAACTATTTTGCATACCCTGTTACACTTGTATACACATGTTTCATAGTTAGAGATTAGAAAGTAATTTATTTTTCAACACTTATGATTGGGATAACTTCAAGTTGCCATTGTAAAACATTAACTGCCATGGTACATACATTAGAGAGAGAAATCGCCATGTGCTATACTATGAAGTAGATGAATAATAGAGTGAGAAAAAAATGGGGGTGAGGAATATCTCATTGACCACCAAATGGACTTTAAATTTGATACTCTTCTTTCTTACAGCATGCATTGCTCTCACCTTTTTTAAAGGAACAAGAAATATTCAGCCACTTAAACTGTGTTTGACAACAATTTAAGGCTACACCATACAGGTGACATTTTTCAAATACCACCAAATACCTCAACCCTACATTGTATATCAGTGA
Source organism: Strongylocentrotus droebachiensis (assembly GCA_035222895.1). Classification (NCBI taxonomy): domain Eukaryota; kingdom Metazoa; phylum Echinodermata; class Echinoidea; order Camarodonta; family Strongylocentrotidae; genus Strongylocentrotus; species Strongylocentrotus droebachiensis. The sequence goes on along the minus strand of JAVYIG010011852.1, from coordinate 22,146 downwards.
GAATTATATTCACCCTGTAGACAACAATTTAGAGAACTAAATCATACATTTTCAATTTACTATTTCTCTTTGTAATTGATATAACATGACATTGTTAGTCGTTACCCTTATTTTGCTGTTTTAGAGTAGCTTTGTACATGCTTCAATACATTACATGATTTAGTAATAAATTCTCCGCAATTAACAAACAAAACAAAAATCTACATCTCTAACATTAGCAGATCATTCCTTGTTATACAGATCATTTAATAACTGAAATGCACTTACAGAATTTATTGTTACAATGTATTGCTTAAGAGTTCATTTTCAATTATACAAATTTTTATATCATTATAATGCCACTTACTATTCACACACTTAACCGGACATAAATGGGGGGGGGGGGGATGACACAATACACTGTATCACTCTTGTAGGTTCCCTGCCATTCTAAAGGCATGCTCAGATATGACACAGCGAAACCGCAGCGTTTAGTTTTGTGATGACGTTGAGTGTAAGACGATTCACATTTCAGAATCTGATAACACAGGGATCAATGACTGTGAGCAAGTCCTTTGTTAAAAAGCATTGTGGCTTTTTTGCGGCGGTTTACAGCATTATATCTGAACAAGCCTTAATTAATGCATGTAACACAGAAATTTAAATTTGTCACTAAATACACACTTCAAACTACTTTTTCTTTATGCATATAAGACTCATCCCTTGCACTTGTAACTCTTTATCTAGATCTCTCGCGCTAATAAACACATCTTATTCCTCTCTCACACAATATGTCGATACATTTTATACCACATTAAAAATGTTGGAGACAATATCATTTCATTTGCAAAATACACCAGCAGAATGTAGACATATGTATTTGTAATGGCTCTCTAAATTTTGGTTTTGAGGGATAGGAAAATACTCTATGAAACTATATTCACGTCTGATGAGTAATACTTGTCCGTCGAGGGTTACAATGGCATGGAAGGTAATAGGAAGAGAGCCTCTACACAATCAGTCAGGAGAGGTGCCAGTTAATATCTGTGAACAAAAACATTTGATTTTGTCTATTAAAATTCCTGATTAAAAATTCTAGTCATAACTATAAATGGTGAATTTGTGCTTTAACATTCTATTCAAACTAAAACTGGAAATTTTCAGGCAAGAATATAATTGTACAGTGTGCAACAAGATTTTTTTCTTTTCTACTTTTTTCATACATTCAGGCATGTTATCAATAGCTGATAAGAGTATAAGGAAAAATGTAACATGGAATATATTGATTTCTCATATTTGACAGATAAAATTTCAACAGCATACAAAATATTGATATGAATTGGTGGGGAACAAGCATGAAGTATAATAAAGGTGCTTCACATCTTTCCAATTTTCTCTATCTTAATTGCCAAAGATGTGAAGTAGAAATGCTTGGTAAGTCTTCCAGGATATTTGTTAATTTCATGTCCCATATCTTACCAAGCATTATGGAATTCTGCACATGAATGGACATTAGAGGTATGACTTGATATATAATCTGATCCAAGCTTCAGTAGAGATATCACCTTATTACAGACATCAAGCATGCTGAGATCTAGGATGTGATTGTTTTTAAATATATAGGCAGGGCTAGACACTAACAGGCACCCAAGACACATGGTACCCCGACATTTTGAAGTATTTACATATGGTTCATGCATACAGGCTGTCCAAAGTTCAATCCGGATCGTCCCCCCCCCAAAAAAAAAAACAACAAAAAACAAAAAACAAAAAAACACATTGGTGTGGAGCCCTGGTATATAGGACAGCATGGCTTGGATTTGCCCAGCTCTGTTTTATGTGCTACATACCTGTAGTAATTAGGTTTGAATGGACCAGTCTTGTTGAGTCCTAGGTAGCCTGCTTGATCATCACTTAACTCAGTTAGGTGTGCATCAAATGATGGCAGGTGAAGGGTCGCTACATATTCATCTGATGATACAACATTTGAAAAGATTGTCAAAGTCATGCAAATTTTATACATTATAGCAGCTATGATCCTTGTTTTGTTTAGTTTTGTTATATAAAATGCAACATACTACTTTGAGCTTAAGTATTATATTGATCATATGCTATCATATTTATTATGTACCAAGCATCATAATCATCATAGCCATATAAAACTGGACCTTAAAGCAGTCGATTCCATATGAAGGGTTTATCACATTTCATTCATGTGAAGAATATATTTAATATTCAATAAGTTATTAATTGCTTAAATGCATGCCATATAAATTAACAATCATTTCATAAGGATAAAGAAGAATTGTATTGGAAAATCTTTCAAGAAAAGACAACAGAAAACATAAGTCTGGATTTAAGGCACTTACCAAGTTTCTTTGGGAGTAGATAGACATCTTGCTTGTATCTGCCTTGAGGTGCATTGAAGAGTTCAATAAGAGCAAGAGCCTGGGTGCAGGCTGTGATTGAAACCACAAACGATGGTACAGTGGAGCAGCTAAGGTTCACAAGACGACCCTGTCAAAGGTCAAAAAATGAAAGCCATTTATTCCCAATCAAATCAAGTACAGAATAATTCAGAACTATATCTTCAGTGAGGTAATAAAACCTTTTAATTACAAACTAGATGGAACTTCGACTGCGCGCAGTCGAAAGTGATGCCTCCGTCATAGAGCAATTTTACAAACCAAAAAGGAAGACATTTTTCAAATTCAAGTTCGGTTGTAATCCATTAACAGGTTCTCAGAATATCGTGATTACAAGCTATTTCTCATATACATGTATGACCCTCTCATCTTTGACCTCATGACCCCAAAAGGCAAGATACATACATGTCTTGAGTTTGATGGTAATCCATCCATCGGTTCTAATGATAATGCAATGCTATTTTTGCATACATAATGAGCCCCATGACCTTTGACCTTGGCCTCATGACCCCAAAATCTAATCAGTTCATTGCCTTAGCAAGATACAAACATGTCCTGAGTTTCATGGTAATCTGTCCATCTGTTCTAATGATAATGTGATCACAAGCTATTTTTGCATACATAATGAGCCCTGTGACCTATGACCTCATGACCCCAAACTCTAATCAATTCATTGGCTCTGCAAGATACATACATGACTTAAGTTTAGCAGGAATCCATCAATCAGTTCTTGAGATAACGCGATCACAAGATATTTTTGCATACATAATGAGCCCTTTGACCTTTGACCTCGTGACCCCCAAATCTAATCAATCCATTGGCTCTGCAAGTTACATACATGACCAAAGTTTGGTAGGAATCCATCAGTCGATTCTTGAGATAACGCGATCACGAGAACGGGATGTACGGACGGACAACCCGAAAACATAATGCCTCTGGCTACTTCGTAACGGAGGCATCAAAATATGTTTTTCACAAACCACTACCACTAACAAATATCTGACTTAGTTTTGAAGGCACAAACTCTTGTAAACTGACAGTGTCTGTCTGCACAGTCAGACTATGATGACTGCAACCCATAGGCTCTGTACGTTAGCTGCTCCTGACAAGGTTATCTACACAGCCAGAGTACAGAGCTAGACTTGGCTCAAGGCTGTAGGAATTATGTCAAATCAGAGTCTGTGTTTGAAGTCTACCTTTGACTTGCCTAAGGCTCCCCCCCCCCAAAAAAAAAAATGAACAATCATGATTTCATTTCTTTATATTTAAGGAAGAACTTACCTCAGCCAGAAGAAGGATTCTTTTACCGTCAGGCCAGATAACATGATCTACCTGATGACGTACTCTCTCCCATACCAACTCAGGTGTACGTAGACTTTCCTGTTAATAAAGACAAAGAGCAACAAATTATCAAGTACCGGTTAGAACATGACTTATTGTAACAAGTTCTTTATCATGTAGAATATTTATCAACGGTAAATATTACATACTAATGCTTTGAAGGGCACACAACTGTGTTATTACAAGGGTTGACATTATAACCCTTTTTGCCCTTTTAGTTTCAAATTTGATAAGTGATATAATAAAGAGTATCTTTCATATCTCTACACAATTCATCACAATTTTCATGAAGGCTGAGTTTTGTTACGACAGAAAGTCGTACAAGGCAGCTGGCCTTAGCAGATTGAAAAAATTGTTTTCCTATATCATAATATGGATCCATCATTTAAGTCTACCAATCAGAAATTTGTTAGAAAATAATTGTTATCATATCAAAATCTGCAAGAGACAATTTAGTCTTCCATGGTGTGTAACAGTAGATCTCATACCAGAGTAAAATGGACTTTATCTTATTATCAGCTCCATCCTAATGGAATGAGGATAATGCAATCATTTAACTAGTTTGCTTGAATTCTCACTTACCACATCAATCTCTGTGTTAGAGTGTCCCATGTTACACACAATACAAGCATTCTTGAGTCTGTCAAGGTGATGTCTCTGAACAACATTCTTGTTACCTAAAGAGAGAGAAGAAAAAAAATCACTCAATTAATTTATTGTAAGTTTAATATTTATTTACATTGTGCAGCACTTCAAACATGTAATCAAAATATGTTCTATCTACAAGTTTTGAGTGTGTGTCTGGTCATCTTGGGCAAAGATCGAATTGGAAACTTCCATACAACAATCAAGGGGTTGGTCTATCAAGCTGTAGAGCACTCTGAGCTTGTTTCAATGGCACTGCCAATGATGAAAATTGTGTTTCACAAGATTCTACAGAGTAAATTGTTTCTTTTAAATCGTTAATGAAAACCTTCATAAATCATATTCTGTTTAACTTTTATTTACATGAGCTCTGCTATCCTCATTCTTACCTGTGCATGTAATAAGAATATCTACATTCTTCAGGACCTCCTCTAGTCTAACTACTCTGAAGCCATCCATACTAAAAGAAAAAACAAACAAACAAACACTAGTTAAGTATACTTATATAACCACTTTCCACATATCCATTGCTCCCAACAGAATGAAAAATGGTGGATTAAAGATACTATGTCCCTTTTGCAGCCAACATCAAATTCAGTAGAACTTTGCAGGAATTATGAATATATCATGTATGCCCTATCTGTGAAATTTAAACGTTAGCAGTGTCCTAATATTCAAATTATGCAAGGAAACCCGTTTACTTGCTAGACTTCACTGTCAGACACTATTGAGTGACTGACTGGCTTTTTCATCTTTGGTAATAACATATATAAAATGAGCTGTAAAGGGTACCTGAGCATTTGTCTACATCAATAACCCAATTCTTGTAATGGCCAAAATTAAATCGATTCAATCTATGCGCAGCATAAAACGTCGACCATTCGGTACAATGGTCTGAAAAATCACACTATTACTTATTGGCTCTATAGCTCCTAAGTCAATTCGACAACTAAAAGTCGTTATTTTCGGACTTAAAGACATTTTCAAGCCCCCTTTTATTTAGGGAAGTTCTAAATTAGTATTGTCCTTCAAATGCCGTTGGAATTTAACCTTTTCATTTTTTGGCCTGCAAATGGGACATCGTACCTTTAAAGGTAATACAAAGTTTTGGGAAATTTTGAAAATTGGGTGGATAGTGAATCTTTACAATTTTGATATATTTGGATGCCCCTGTGGATGTATAATAAGCACTAAAAAAATTAGCCCCTAAAACACTTCTGTTTTCGAGAAAAATTGAATATAAACATTTACCGGTGCTCTCGGTAAATTTTGATAAATTTTAAATAGCGTCTATGGCCGTACAATGGTAGCTGCGACCATGAAAATCTCAGAATATGCAGTTGCGATATATAATTTCCAAACGGGAATAGCTAATCGGTCGATTTTAGTCAAGAAACATTGTTTCATAGCTAAATTAATATCTTGACCTTGAGAGGGAGCTATACAACATAAAGAGTTTATTATTTATAATTTCATAACTTTAGACTCGATTTCAACCGCGACAACGATCAATGAATATTGTAGGAAAGCATATGCTTCCGAAATGTTAATTTGAACTAAATTCATGACCCCATACCAAAACTTTGTAATACCTTTAAGACAAATGAAGTTGTGAAACAGGAGAGACAGAAGATGGTGGGTGGGAAGATATAAAACTTGGATATGATCAACTTAAAAATCATGTTCCAATTCAAAATCTCATTCTAATGAAAATAATCCCAGACTCTCCTTGACAACACATGCATAACAAGGAGTTAATGCCAACTGGTGATTCATAGAACACCATATGAAATAATATCAAGAAATATTAAAACATTAATCATATCCTCCATCAGATCCATTTCATTGCAAGTATCAAAGTTTGATCACCTCAAAGTGGGAGGAAAACACATGTACCATTAAGGGAATCAGAGTACACTTGATATGCAATGTACTTACGCAGCCTGCAATGCACAGATGGGGTCAATCTCAGTCACACTGACGATGGATCCAAGACCCTTGAGGGCAGCACAGCATCCTTTGCCAACCTCTCCGTAGCCACAAACCACTACCTGTTTACCACCAAACATGGTGTCAGTAGTCCTCTTCAATGCATCCAAGATGGATTCACGGCAGCAGTACAGATTGTCAAATTTGACCTGCATGGGATAACCCACATTCGATGTAAACACTCAAATTTACTTTGATACGAAATAAGAAAAACTATATTTTCTCCTTATAGTTCCATACATAACACAAAATTAAAGGAAGCATCTTTGGACATCATCTTTGCAATGTAGCAGTGTATAAAAGTAATACAAAATTATTATTTTAATTAGCTATACTTAAAAAATATGTAGTGATTGAAATTTTTAGATTATGTAATGAGTTATGACCATTTTTACCTCAATAACTTTGTAAAGTTATAGCCAACATAAATGAAATATCTGTATTAAGTTATTACACACATTAGTATGTGCAACTGGATAACTAACCAACTCATTAGCACAACATTGGGTGTGCCAGAAACTTTAAATGTGACATGATGAAACCTATAGAGATTCAGGTAAATCAAGCTGCAAAATAGGTAAATTTCATCATGGTATACTCAGAAGAACGTTAGATTTGATCACTTCTATGAAATTCAATTATTTACCTTTATTTCAGCATATTATGAATATAAAAGTGTACAATTTGATAAACTCTTTTGAATCAGAGACATCACTTGGGAGTAAATACTTTAACAAGTTCATAAATCGATGCTTATTAGAGAAATAAATCCTTGTTGAAAACAAAATCATCTAGCTCTCTATTTTCTTCTCTTTTCCGTAGACATGTGAAGTGAAAAGTTCATGGTTAGTCAATACTCATGGGATGTGTGTGGCTTGCAAAAGGGAAGTGATTCAACCCACTATTACGGGTGCCCTTTCCACCTCATGGATTTCTTTTCATCACAACCTCAAACACCCCCTCATAAATTCTTGCCTCCCTCCCATATTGGCACCTTCCTTTCATTCTGTTTCCTCCCCTAAGACGTATTTCCATTGCCCTACTTCCCTCTCTCTTTCTCTTATCATCTCTCTGTGGACCAGACATTATCTATCTTTTTTGCTATTTATTATTATTTTTTGTTCTCTTTTTTTTCTTTATGTGCTATTTATTATTATTCATTATCTGTCCATCACCATCTCTCTTTCCCACTTTTTACCTCCCTCCCCCTTCTAACACACACATGCACACACACACACGCACACACACACACTCTCTCTCTGATTTGTAATAATGTATAAACATAATTTGTGATTGTTTCTTTTATAGGACTTTGGATTTAGGTAGTAACTTTATCAGTCAATAGAAGATGACAAGAGAAGCATTGCATTTGAGTAGACCCAACCTTGGCATGACTAACTCCAACTCAAAGCAAAATAGTGCACTTCCTGACAACAGAAACTTGACTCATAAATACTTCTACCCTGGAGATTTCTGGCCCTCAATACAAGCCATATCATTGAAATTGACAAGTTAAAGAGACCAACCGGATCCAGGCCTCAATCCATAAAAAGATAAACACTTTATGTGTGATTTTTCAAAGATAATGTATGCATCTCATGGTACCGTGAATCCTGTATACATAACCTTTCAAATGAGACAAATTAAGCAGTCTTTATGAGAAGGTGGTCATTCTGTACAAATGTTTGTAGTAGAGGTTTCAATGAGAAAAGGTAACAAAAAGTTTGATCTTTATAGACAGCAGGTCTTCCTCTACAGGTGATTGCTAAGGTAGGTTTCACTGTATCAACATTTCAGTAATCATTTCTACTTGTGTGATTATGTATACAAAATCACCCCCAAAATGCAATTATTTGCTTCACCATGGCAGCTCTTACTAACGCACAGCATTTCATCATAGTTTCTGGATGGATGCTGAATGGAACTATCATTTAATGGTTCAAATTATCTCTAGGATAACTCCAGACCATCTGAACACCTGACAAACAAAGAGAACCACCTGTTGTTACTGTCATATTAGCTGAACATACCTTAGTGACAGAGTCATTGACATTCATAGCTGGTATGCTAAGCTTTCCTGACTTGGAGAGTTGATAAAGACGGTGAACTCCTGTTACAGATTCTTCTACGATTCCTTTGACTAGCTTGAAGGTCTCTGCACACTTCTTGAGCATACGGTGCGTGGCGTCTCCTCCATCATCAAGGATCTAGCAGAGAGAAGAGAAGAGAGAGGAGCAAACCTTGACAAATGCCCAGGATTGTGTACTTTATAATTAGCAACTAGAGTTCGAAGTTGTCAAACAAACTTCCAATGTCCTTGCCTATTGAATAACCTTAACATCTTTAGAATATAGATATGCTTAGCATGAAAATTCTCTAATGTCATGGGTAAAATTTATACCAAAATTCAAATCCATACAATATTGAAGATACTCTTGACTAATTGAGAGAAATAAAATGAAAGAATCATGAATTTAGAAATACGATTCAGTTAATTCTTTTAAGTTCCGATGTAGTAAAAGCTAACAAATTCCCTACAAAGTAATAGTGCTTAATGGTGATTGACAACAATACTGATTATTTTTGAAAAGCATAAATGACAACAAATTAATCATATCCCACCAACCCACCCACCATGTTTGGTTGCCATCCATCAGCCAGAATGCATTTTTCAATACACCACCAGAAGTCTTCCTCTGTCTCTCCACGCCATGCAAAGACAGGGAAACCAGCTTCAGCTAGAGCAGCAGCAACCTCATTTTGGGTAGAGTAGATGTTACAAGCAGACCAGCGGATACTTGCTCCAAGGGCTGACAGCGTCTCAATCAAAACCTACACGCAAACAAAAATGGGCAAATGTACAAATTCATTGAACTTATAGTCGAAAAACAGAATTTAAGAAAAACACAAACAGAGTTTAACATTTTGCTGCCATACTACAGGTACATACATCTATGTAGTTGTGAACTCATTTCTAAACCCATTTACATTGGATTGAATTACAGTTAACTCCCAGAAACATAAACAAACTAGATGGAATTCGACTGCGTGCAGTCGAAAATGATGCCTCCGTCATAGAGCAATTTTACAAACCAAAGAAATTTTTCAAATTCAAGTTCAATTGTAATCCAAGAACATGGTTCTCAGAATATCGTGATTACAAGCAATTATTCATATACCTCATGACCCTAAAATCTACTCAGTTCATTGGCTCTGCAAGATGTCCTGAGTTTAATAGTAATCTCCATCTGTCAGTTCTAATGAGAATGCGTTCACAAGCTATTTTAGCATACATAATGAGCCCATGACCTTTGACCTTATGAACCAAGAATCTACTCAGTTCATTGGCTCTGCAAGATACATAAATGATCTAAGTTTGGCAGGAATCCATCAATCTGTTCTAATGATAATACGATCACAAGCTATTTTTGCATACATAATGAGCTGCATGACATTTGACCTTGACCTCATGATCCCAAAATCAAATCAGTTCATCAGCTCTGCAAGTAACATACATGACCTAAGTTTGGCAGGAATCCATCAATCGGTTCTTGAGATAACGCGATCACGAGCTGTTTTTGCATACATAATGTGCGCTGTGACCTTTGACCTATGACCTCGTGACCCCAAAATCTAATCAGTTCATTGGCTCTGCAAGTAACATACATGACCTAAGTTTGGCAGGAATCCATCAATCGGTTCTTGAGATAACGCGCTCACGAGCTGTTTTTGCATGTATAATGAGTCCAGTGACCTTTGACCTCGTGACCCCAAAATCTAATCAGTTCATTGGCTCTGCAAGATACATACATGACCAAAGTTTGGCAGGAATCAATCAATCGATTCTTCAGATAACGTGTACGTTAGCTGTTTTTGCATACATAATGAGCCCTGTGACCTTTGACCTTTGACCTCGTGACCCCAAAATCTAATCAGTTCATTGGCTCTGCAAGATACATACATGACCAAAGTTTGGCAGGAATCAATCAATCGATTCTTCAGATAACGTGTACGTTAGCTGTTTTTGCATACATAATGAGCCCTGTGACCTTTGACCTTTGACCTCATAACCCCAAAATCTAATCAGTTCATTGGCTCTGCAAGTAACATACATGACCTAAGTTTGGCAGGAATCCATCAATTGGTTCTTGAGATAACGCGATCACGAGCTTTTTTTGCATACATAATGAGTCCTGTGACCTTTGACCTCGTGACCTCAAAATCTAATCAGTTCATTGGCTCTGCAAGATACATACATGACCAAAGTTTGGCAGGGATCCATCAATCGGTTCTTCAGATAACGGGATCACGAGAACGGGACGTACGTACAGACGTACGGACGGACGGACAACCCGAAAACATAATGCCTCCGGCTACTTCGTAACGGAGGCATAAAAATAATTTCATGACTATTTGTACATAGTTAAATAATATATATTTTTGTTATCAAGTAGCATACTCTTTAACAATTATTTAGGGTTGGACTGCAATTTGACTGAAGGAGATTTGTTACAAAGTTTATGATAAATTTGGTCAGAAATCTTTTTTTCTTAGTTACCATATTAAAGAGATTTAAAGCTACTATGATATTGTAGAGACGAGAGAAGTCCTTCAGTATTAAAGAGATTTTTTATGCTAATGCTTGAGCATTATGCTACTTTCTTACCGAGGTCAGCTCATGTCACTTCTTTTGAATCATAAAGTAATTAAGGATGCTTTTACTCAGACCTAATCAAGAGAGGTGCAGTTGACTACAAACATTTAGCTTTCATGGCTACCACCACCTCAATACGCATAACTGACCCTTTAATTCCTCTACATGTACATAAAAACTAAACCTACATGTACAATCCATGTTTACCGTCATGTTATCCACATTAGGATTATAATTGCAAGGATTATTAGATTTGGAATCAGTCTAAGCTAACATACTCTGCAGTATAGTGGTTGCAGTAGGTTTTGATGCATGATAAAAATAACCACAATGGCCCGAATTCACAAAGCAAGGTTTGAGCTCAGACCGGGTTTGAGCTCAAACCTCCTTTTGTTTCGCCAAACCTCCTTTTGTTATTTACAAACCAGGTTTGTAAATAACAAAAGAAGGTTTGGCGAAACAAAAGGAGGTTTGACCTCAAACCTTGGTCTGAGCTCAAACCTTGCTTTGTGAATTCGGGCCATTGTGTCTGGTTTGAGTAGCATGTGAATGTGTGGGCTAAAATGAATGTGCATACTTCAGAAAGAACAACACATGTACATGAAACCCCTATGCTCCCCTTGCTGATTCAATTGTTCATGAAACAGTAACTCATGCTGTATGGGTGATTCATTACGGAATCTGTCTAGTATCCCAGATAAACATGTATTTATAAACATTCAAAATCAACCCATTTTAAAAAACTCTTTAAAAAAAATCAATAATAAAAACAAGCTTTGAAACATGCACTTTAAAAAAATCCATACTTCTAAAAAAAACATTGCCCCACTACATTTCAAACATCAAATGAAGCTAATACAAATTTGACACCTCTGATAAGTGATAATCTCATTATTCTCACAATGAAATCACCTGTTTGATGGGAAATGGTGGTACTGTATTCACTTCCATGTCTTCCTCACAAAACAGGCTTAGACTGGAGTCCAAATAACCATTATTCACTGATTTGGTTCACACTACATCATCTGTTTGGAGCCAGAAAGGCATTAACTCTATGTAAAACATGTGAGATGGCACCCTTTGGCTTTGAATGGATGATATGCCTGTACAATGTGTACACACGTTCATCTACTTGAGTGTTCAGTGCTGTACTAGTCACTACACTGTACACACGTTCATCTACTTGAGTGTACAGTGCTGTACTAGTCACTACACTGTACACACGTTCATCTACTTGAGTGTACAGTGCTGTACTAGTCACTACACTGTACACACGTTCATCTACTTGAGTGTACAGTGCTGTACTAGTCACTACACTGTACACACGTTCATCTACTTGAGTGTACAGTGCTGTACTAGTCACTACACTGTACACACGTTCATCTACTTGAGTGTACAGTGCTGTACTAGTCACTACACTCATCATGAGAAGGTCTAGTGACCCTCTAACATAATTATGCCGTTAGATAAATACAAACGATACACATGTATGTACTCTTCTACTAACGATACATGTCATACGTCTTTATACTTAATTTTAAACAGTCCAAGTGTATGTAATCTTTTTTTTTTCATTAGAAGTTGCATTTTTGTGCATGGGCATATCTAATTCATTTCAACTTTAATATATCAATTAGTATTGGGCCTTTTTATTTTAGTAGCAGAAGAGTTGGGGATATCATATTAGACCTGCTTTGCATCATTTAAAATACAACAATAATTCTAGTAATATTAATACTCAATGAAATATTTTTGTGACTAGGTTTTTCTATCTACAATAAACAGGTTTAATACTATCTAATCTTAAAGGGATCAGGTAACTTTGTCTCAGATTCTGAAACAAAATTCAAGATATTTATGATTGGAAATCAAAACCAAATTTTGCGTTTGTCTAACGGTTTTCATAACACTACAGTCTATTGGGAAAAACGATAATGGTAATACCGGTCACTCAATTTTGTAATACTTTTTTGAGGAACTTCTTGATCATTTTGAAGAGCAATTTTTGTAGGGCTTCAATATTACACCATATCACAGACACTGATAACATGTATGGCCGTGTATCTCAGATTTAACATTGTTAAACGATCCCTTTAATAAATTTCTAGGAATTATTTGTAATTTTCTTCCATGAGTATGAAGTTGGATTGCATATTCCCTTTTTAAATTCTAAAATATTGTATTAAAATATTATATGCCACCTATAAAAAAGCTTAACAATTTATGTTTTATCTGTTACAATTGTATGTACACACAGCAAAGCTATACTACTACCATTAATCTAGATGTTCCCTACACTGATTCAAGTTAGCTGCATATGGTCAATCAACAGTTCAGCAGTTCATAGGTCCCAAGAATAATACACATATCCCGACAGCAAATTGAAATGCAATCTAATACAGCTCTGCTAGAGGATGAATAATAATCCACACATAGCTCACATTTCAAACATTTGATAATCTTTAGAGAACTGTATACGATAATAGCTTGCGCAAGGATTATTAAAAGAGACATTGAGAGCAAAGCAAGCTCAATGACAGGTTCAAATCCAATGTATCAAATGGGAATCAATTAGTTTGTACAGTGCTGCATATATCAAAGAATTTATGATTAATATTCATTCCTATTTTAATTATAAATTATTATAATCATAATCTTTAAGGAGTGTTTATTCCAAACCACAACTTTCCAAGAATGGCTAAGCATTCAAGTCATATTGATTCCCCCTATATATGAGTCATTTGGTGTGTACCATAAAAGAGTTTGCATCAAAAGTAAATATAGGCTGACAAACAGGTAAAGACATATAAATGCACTTTAAGCTAGACAAAAAATATAGATAATAAGTTGACACAGTTCACATCTGTACCACCCGGTATCATAAAACACTTGAACTGGTACCCTAAATACAGCATGTTTGTCTACCTTAACCAATATTTGAAAGTCAATTTCAAATATTAACTAAAAAGGAAATATAGATATTAAACTCTACGTATACAATAGTAAATGTGCATTTAACGATTCACTATGATACACTTGGAACAGAGACAAAAATAATTTTAGTTTAAATTGCTCACATAAAACAATTAGCTATTGGCTTATTTCCTAAGGGATATCTAACACTGTATTCAGTAGAGTCAATCAATGACTCTATAGTTGATTGCAATTACATTACAACAATATTGTAAAATGTAGATGTGTAAATATTAAATGATACTTTATAAGAATTTTCATTAACACCATACAGGCTTGATTACAGCAGTATAATGCATTAAAATGCTACAGGAAAAAAGAAGAAAAAGAATGCCAGGTGGGGTCGGGGAGGGGTAAAAAAAAAAGCTTTACGCAACAAAGGTCCCTACATGTACTTTCATCAAACCAGTCTTAGTGGCCACTTCTCTATAGGGGACATGGTCACCTATATTGCCCCCTCCTAGAAAAAATATGTGTTAAACTACCTCTCTAGAAAGGCCACTGTCTAAAGTGACAACTTTTGGCGTTTCCCTTGGGGTGGCCAATACCGTAACAGACAGGTTTGACTTTGACCATAGTCAAAACCACTTCACTAATTGGTGTAAGCAAACAGGAAAAGGTAATAAAGAAGAGTATTAAGTATAAGGTTATTTGAATAATATGAAAGATTAAACACAGACCCCACAACTGCTTCATGAGTTCAACCTTTTTGCCATAGGGTCATCTTACATCATCACCCTTCCCTACATAGACTGACGATCTCTGACCATTCGCACCTCACTCTCAATCTAACTTTTCATACAAATTAAAAGTGGTGTTTATTCATTGTCTTTAATACAACATGTGCTTTCGACACAGCTATTATCCTCTAATTAAAATATGTAGAAGATTGACATAGACAACTTATTTATTATTGATTTGCTGTCATGCTGTGGGCTGTCTCATTCAGTACTCTCCCATTTTCATTTTCAAATTTTATGCCTACTGATTTATATTCACTTCTCTATAATCATAGTACTAGATTGTTTATGAAAAAAAGGTTTGCAAAATACCACAAATGATCACATAATAATTCAACAATCTTAGTAAACAAAGTCATAAGCTGTATACATAAAAGAAACAATTGGCAACTCTGAAATGAATTTTTCTATCCACTCCATTTAAAAAAGATTACTTCTCCAAAGGCGGTATTCTGAAAGCTCACTTGGTGCTCAATTAGCTAATTGGTATTCGGAAAGGCTACTTAAAGGGGAAGTCCTATTAACTTAACAGAATAGATTTGTTTCATACAGAGATTGTATAGAAACATACATGCAATACTTATATTTAGGGTGCAATGTGCATGTATAATTGAAGATTTTCAAAACACAACTTGTTATCAGGGTGAATTAATCCTCATTACCAAGTCCCTTGGAGAGGACTCAAATCCATTGGTCCCATGGTTGCTTACTTAAAAGCTTACACATAATTTCTCAGTAGTCAGGTACAAGAAACAAACAAACAAACAAATAGCACCAGGCCCTGGAATAGAGATAGAACGAGATGCTTACCGCAGCTTGAGCTGTGATATGGGTACATCCAATGATCTTTGCTCCTTTGAGAGGCTTCTCACTAGCTACTTTACTTCTCAGCAGCATTAGACCAGGCATTTCTGAAACATAGAATGTAGCAGAGATCTTCTTTATAGCCAGATAATACCCAAGTATCTAACATCAACATCATATCTGACCATTACATTTGGTTATTCTTATCAATATCATGTTAATACTACATGTACATCCGTTTCAGGAGAAGAGGGAATGGGAGATTGCCATTCACTAATTTTGAATATCAAATCATCTTTGTTTAAATTACTTTTTAAAATACACTCTCTACAATCTTACATGTGGACAATCCTTACTATGTAATCATTGCGTTTCCTTTTCAATAAGTACCGTTTCCTTTCTGGAATGATTATTTTTCATTTTTCCAATAATTTACTTGACAATGTGCATCTAGAAATTATTTTAAATGAATTCATTCCCTAAACTTAATATGCACATCACTGTATCAACTGATTTATCTGCAAAGGTTACAGTACACATTGATTCCAAGATTTTGTGATCAAATTGCTCAAGTTCATGTGTGGAATACCATACCTTGCTCTGCTATCTGTATCTCACGCCGCCCAAACGCAGCCTTCTTGATGTTCTTGACACAGAAGTCGCTTGACCCTTTCGAGTTTTTCTATACAGAGAAATAAAAATGCGAACAAATGTACACAGGCAAATATCTCTAAAGGATTACATCAATGATGGATTCTATATCGTGATTTCTTGGTTGTATTCCAAACTCAAAATTCATAATTAAGAAATATAGATGTATTACAAATAATTGATCATTGCGTTTTTATTGGAAAAGGTAATATACAGTGCGTCCCAGAAAAAACGAAACCGAGAAGTATCGATGTTTTATCATAACTTAATCACAACCATAATTAATGAATGATACATATTTGGAAAGCTTAGAGTCTCTTCTTTCAGTTGATGCTACTCACGTGATGCATATTTCACGCATGAGTGATTAAAAGCAATTTGAAGGAAGGAAACTAAAAAGTAATTTGGCGGGCGGTATCTGAATTTCAAAGGAAAATTCATATTTCCAGAAAGTTCAATTTCTGCTCTTTCATATGATACCTCACTCAAGAAAAATGAGCCAGGAATAACAAAGTTCTGTTTGTTTAAAGTAACCCTTACATTTTCATAATTTTAACAAACGAATTCGTTTTCACTGGGTGCCTGCCGTAGCAAAAAGCAGATTTGACAAAAGACTTAACTCCGTTTCGTTGACAATCAGCCATGCATGAAGACTCTCGTCTACGGCTGATTGTCAACGAAACGGAGTTAAGTCTTTTGTTAATTTCGTTTATTGATACGGCAGGCAGCCAGTGAAAACGAGTTCGTTTAATAAAATTATGGAAATGCAAGCACTACTTTAAACAAACAGAACTTTGTCATTCCTCGCTCATTTTTCCTGATTGAGGTGTCATATGAAAGGGCAGAAACTCAACTTTCTAGAAATGTGAATTTTTCTTCGAAATTCAGATACCGCCCGCCAAATGTCTTTTTGGTTTCCTTCCTTCAAATTGCTTTTAATCACTCATGCGTGAAATATGCATCACGTGAGTAGCATCACATGAAAGAGGAGACTCTAAGCTTTCCAAATATGTATCATTTATTAATTATAGTTGTGATTATGTTATGACAGAACATCGATACTTCTCGGTTTCGTTTTTTCTGGGACGCACTGTATATGTACATGATGAAAATGTTGGAGCTTTATTCTTTAAAAAGGGTCATTTGCAAACAAATACATTAAGATACATGTTGTCTGTCTTTTTTTACAGAATAACAAAATCTATATGTAGTTTTTGGCCTTCACAAATTGCACTCTCCGATTATTCAATATATTTCTTATCTCCACAGCATTTTCAGGTATTACTACAAACATGTTACTTATAACCAGACAATGCACAAATATCTTATTTCCTTCATTTTAGGAAAATATATTTGACAAAAGTCAGAATGTACTTCGATCAATATGTTAACCTTAATTTAACTTAAATCAAGTTCAAGGACATCTGTTATTATCCATAATCAAATGGGGTCGTGGTTAAGAGCATCCGCTCATGTTGCCATAGCAATCAAACTACTGTACCTGTTCTTTCTGCCTTGGTAAGACTTCATCTTCATCTTCAGAGTAGCTGGAATAGGACCCTGATGTGTTACTGTCTGTTGAGGACTGGGACAGTGATCTAGAACGCCTCTTGTAACGTCTCCCTGCTGGTGCAGATTGTGGGGGTCCAGTTTGGAAGGTTATTTTCTGTATTCATGGGAAAATTTAAAAAAAAAATATTTTAATTTACTTAGTTTACATTTGATGTGTGATCTTTCATTTACCAATTTTGAATAAGAAATAAATATCTATTCGATATGTGCATTTCATATTATGATTGCATTTGATCTCATCAAACTTCAAGGGGATATACAGATTTATATTCCTATTTCATCATTGTCTGGACCAAATTATTAAGGGCTTTTGTTTTGTTGTGTTTTTATTTCTTCTTTGCATCGACTCACAGCTACATGTACATACAAGTACTGTCCTTCTCCAAACATGCTAAATTTGTACAGGTAGCATGTATGTATGCTCCATAAACCAAACATTGCATGCTTTTCTAGCCCTTCACACAGAGGAAGATCACTAAAACCAAACTTATTTAAAAAGTACATGTGCATGTACAATTTAATTGACAGATGGTGCACTACCATTTGAAATACAAGGTGAAGAACCCACATGCAATGCACTTGTACCCTACTTCACAGTCAGGGAACTCATTTCTTATTCCTGACAATGGGTTAGATCAATTTACTATAGAAGTGTGCATACATGCTAAAGCCTTGGTTGAGGGATTTGTCCAGGATTTGTAGAGATATTCTCACATTACCCTTCCTTCCTCCATGCTATACCTTTTCCTGCATGTTTGTAATTGCTTCCCCTTCTCTTGTTTTATCTTCTTGCTCTAAGATCTATAACAAGGAAATCAATAAGATTCTTCTTCTCTCTCTCTATCTTTATCTCTCTCTCTTTATATACATTGTATATAATATCCACTCTTCTCCCTTCCTTTCTCCATCTCTCCCTACAAACATATAAGTACGGTTTAGTTTCCATTGTATGTCCTTCATGAACATACAATGTGCAGTACATATTTAATGATAACAACTGAATTATTCATACCTCTTGTAAATTTGATGGGATTTTTCACTTTTGTCTTTAGTCACATGACTCTCATCAATTTCATTTTAATGCATGCAGGGCAGAAACAAGTGGTGCATGAGCACAACTCACCAAAGAAAAAATTAGAAACCCATGGTTTCTCTTGGGTTTTTCCAATTTTTGTTGATTTCATTCAAACTTTCCCCAAGTCTGCTTCTCTGATTTTTCTGCTTTCTTCTAGAGTAGTTTGCTATCAAGGTTTGATTTCACTTGAATGCTATAGCAACTCAGTAAAAGGTACTGAATATTCAAAGTTAAAAGCAAAGTACAGTGAGCATCATACAATTACACACAGACACATGATGAAGAAAGCTTTCATCAAGGACATCAATGTTCATATTCATCAACATATTCAAAGTCCGTGATTACCAGACAATGGCTTTGAATAGTAGGGATTCCTAGAGTAATACATCACGTGTGTGAAAACATGCAAACTCCTTGGCAGTTAATTGGCATCAGGCTCAGCTGAGCATGACGATGAAGACTAATTTCTTTGAAAATATCATCTGGCTCTTTTATTTTGGCCAATGTGCATAATATGTCCCATGAGGCTAAGTAATGAACAAAGGATGTAATGAATCAACCTCTGGGCTTCATTTGTTAATGGGTGATATTAACATTGAGCATTAGATCCATTTAAATTAATGTTGCAATTACGTCATCTTTTTATCTATCCCTACCATATTTGATAACTGCTACTGGAAAGAAATGGT
Organism: Strongylocentrotus droebachiensis; assembly: GCA_035222895.1. Classification (NCBI taxonomy): domain Eukaryota; kingdom Metazoa; phylum Echinodermata; class Echinoidea; order Camarodonta; family Strongylocentrotidae; genus Strongylocentrotus; species Strongylocentrotus droebachiensis. Next base: position 2,608 of record JAVYIG010011852.1, on the reverse strand, counting down.
TAAACTTAAAATTGTACTCGGTAAAATGTTGTTTTTTTGCAGAGTTTGAACAGGATTCCAGGAACACATAAATGCCTCAAATGATTGTGTCAATGAGTGACAATATGCCTTGAATGTTGGCACATTGTGTGAGAGAGATTTGAATGTATCCAAATCAGTGCAAGTACATAATATTTGTCAACAATCAGTAAACTGTATTCCTTTTGATTGAAGCCCATACTAAAAAAGCTGAAGCCAAAAAAAATAATTTTGAAAGATGTATTTACATGCACATGTATCAATCGTGAATATTGTCTTTTAAAATATCAGGCAAAAATAAAGAGACAGCCAAGGGGGAGATGGAAAAGGAGGGGGAGATGGAAAAGGAGGGGGAGATGGAAAAGGAGGAGGAAACGGTTGAGAGCTAAAGATGAAGTAAAATTTGACAAAAATTAAAAGTACCCTCATCAAGTCTCAAACGCAGTTGAATAAGAAATGCAGGGGGAAAATATGGATACAACATGGACCTCAGAACTTTAACAAAGTTCTAAAAAGTAAGCATTTCAAGTTGGATTTACTTAAGACTGACCTTTCCTTCTTCAGTTTCTCCCACTTCTCCCAGCTTCCCACTATCAGCTCCTTCTAAATGTACCTGCACTTTGGTGGCTGCTCCATTAGCACACAACTTATTCTTCTCCTCTTGAGAAACCCCACTGGTTGGTTCCATGGCAGACATAATTACAACATACACTTGATATCAGACACACACACTCACACGCTTTCCTCCTCTCTATCTCGGTAATCAATGGCAATCTCAGGAGCTCAATGAACAGACTACGCTAAGCAGAGCAGCTTGTGAAAGGATGCAGCACGCAGGAAGAGAGAGAGATGGTGAATGCCAGCCAGACAGACAGCCAGCCAGCCAGCGAGCCCCCTGCCCGACTAGGAAGGTGGGAGGTAGGGGGATTTATCAAGCAGGAAGTGAACAACACCAGATGATGAAATCACAAAGTGTCAGCAGGCAAACGAGCAGACAAACTCATGTGAACCAGTTCCATGATGAGAAACATAAACTTGCTTGGTTGAAATTCGGTTCATATGTTGTTAAAGAAAATAAAAAATGGACTCTGCAAAACACTTGAAACATTTTATTTCCATGAATTTGAGAGATGGGTGACATTTATCTTGTCTTTTTAAATGAAGATATATGGGACATGAAAAGTTCAATGCCATACAAGTGATACAACTGAGCACAGGCACTTTTCCATTTAACCTTTAAAAAACGTCCCTGTTCATTTGAAAGGTTATAAGTGTCAATTGAAAGGTAGTCTAATACGAAATCATTAAATATGACAAAAGGAGAATGAAATCCATGTAGGTCTCTATATGCATAAATTGTACAACTTTGATCTATCATAAGGTGTCCAAAGTTATCATCTAAAATATGTCAATTATGAAACAACGAAACTCCATAAATGAATCACTCCCGCTGCTTTGATGAACAGTCTAGATGACTTTGCGTCTGCTGCAAAGTCAGCTCATATATGTACATATTTTGACTTCATTATAAGCCAGACAGTAAAACGCAGCACACAAGCAAAAAACAACAGGAAATTGATTAATGAATCTACATGACAAAGATATAGGCTACTACAGCTACTGTAGTTAGTAAGAGACCTATTCCAGGAGCTGCAGACCCCTTTTTTTAGAAGACTTGTACAGAAGAGTACTGATACAATGCGGCAGCAAAGCAATCAGATAATGTTGTTTCATATGCTCAGCAACCTAACCTTCGGAAGATGCAACTGTCAAGTGCATAGACCTGTGCTTTAAGTTAAGTTCGTTGCATCATCCTATTCTATGAGACATTTAAAGAACATAATTTGTAAGAGGCACATTAACTAGAGCTGTACAAACTGTCGCACAAAAGTGTCAGGTGAATGTCGCCTTTACAGTTTACACCATAACTGTGAATTAAATTTTAAATGACAGTTATTATACAAATATTTGCCTCAAGAAAAATGTACAACCTGTATTACTATGTTTGTAGATGACACACGCAGCTGCTTTAATCACAAACCTGTGCAAATATCATGCCTTTGACTAGTATGTATTTGATTGATTGACTGATTTATTGACCATTTTATCCGATTGCTAACTGCTTAGTAATGGAAGTCAGCTTCTGGACAACAACAACCTACATTGTACACAGTGGCGTAATGAGCAAAAACGTTTGGGGGGGCTGACAAAAAAAAAAATCTGAATCACCCAACTCTAACATGCAGGCCCCGCTGAATTACGTTTCTCAAAGTGGGGTCTAGGGGCAAAGTCCCGGTGGGGTTCAAGGGGCGAAGCCACCCGAAGCTCAAGGCGTATGGGCATCAGTGGCGGATCCAGGAATTTCTTACGGGGGGGGGGGGGGGCACAAAATGGCATGGGGTGAAATATATGTAAAACGATGAAGCAACAGAACGAGGCTTTAACGGCGAGGGAGCGGAGCGCGAACAAGCAGGGGGTGGGTCTGGGAGGGGGTTCTGGCCCCTCCCAGTGTAAGAAGCATTTGCAATTTTAGAACCAAATTAGACGCATTTTTCAGGCATATATGACGTAAAATTGCTTTCTCCTACCC
>JAVYIG010011851.1:0-57605 GCA_035222895.1 Strongylocentrotus droebachiensis | reverse complement strand
CGTGCCTAACAATTTTTGAAGAAAATATATACTGGCTGAGTAATGAGCATAGATAGATAAGGAAATCAAGGTAGGTAGCCCCGACACCATTTGTGTAGTCTGATATATATCTTTCTGTGTATACTGCTTGTTACTTTTAAGACTGGGCCAAATTTATAAAAATTTTGATGACTCCAGAACCTTGCAGTGCACACCAATACTTACATGATCAACTTTTTTTGATCCATTCCACACCTTTTTTTTCACAATGCAATCGCATTAGCAGAACTCATCTTTAACGTCTTTTGGTATGACACGGCCTGGGTTCGAACCCACGACCTCCCGGTTGTGAGGCGGACGCTCTACTGACTGAGCCAACACTCCGGTACAATACACAAATAGTTTTATGAACATCACTTAGACTTACATCGGAAGCAGTATCCACGTACGTCTCGTCTCCACCAAACTCAAACTGGCAACCAGTTACCTTTCCAAGAACCTGGAAGTCAATTGTTGAAGAACCAGTGTCTTCCCCGTTGAGGGCGCTAAACTGTACACTGTACTGAGAACCGGCTTCGAGGGTTGCTGTAGAAGAGAACAGAAAAGGAAGACGAAAAGAAAAGAATCCCATTATAACCATTCTTATCAGATAAAGTGAATAGCAACATGAACATGCAAATAGAGAAAGAGAAAATACAGAAACCCTGAGAGAAAGAGAGAGAATGAAAGACATAGGCCTACAATATGTTTTATGTTGTGTGTGTGCTCCGATCTTTTCTTCCCTTTTAAGCGGTTGTTTTGGAGCTGAGACTGGAAATTAATAATTTGCAAACCCTATGTGTTTCAAGAAAACAACTTTTCCCTCATTCGGTGCCTGCCATTTTGTGCGAAATTGCACATGTGTCAATCGAGCAAACGTTCAAAATGGAAAAGAAAGCAACCGAAGGGTTAAGCATTAAGAATGATGTTTCATTTTTCATACCGTTGTTAATTTTCAGAAGAGAGTAGTACTGTCCGAACCTGACAGTATATGGCTTAGCTGAACGTGTGACCTCGGAAGTAGTTACTGTTGTCTCTGCATCCGTCTGTGTTACGTCTTTGAACTCCGTGTATTCGTCTTCCCCCAATCCATCAAGACCGCCACCTACGTCCTCCCAACTCATTTCGCTGATGTCATCACCCCTGACGTTGGCCCGTATCTCTACATCTCTCCTCGGTCTGTAAGATCCGTCCTTCGATTGGAGCAGGGCCAGCGAAATCTGCCAGTGCAAGTAAGCAATGTTTTAAAGTAGGAAAAACATGAAGGGGGAATATCTCTGAAGACGCCTTGACCAAGAAGCCGTCATGCTTTAAACATAACTGTTCCAAAAGTTAAGTAGTTTAAGAAAGACTCCCTACCCCCCCCCCCTAAAAAAAGTTATATAAAATATATATGTATATATATGTATCGGGAAAGATCTTTAATCTCGGAAATGTGGTGTACATTTGAATCAAGGTATAACATCATTCAAACGAAAACATCATGATGGGTACATCTAGTTGGAAATAGTTTGTTACAGATGTATATACATCATAGTTGGACATATTGCAGTAAACCATGCAAGATAAAGAATATATCCACATCTAAAGGATATCCCAAAAAAAATGTTATTCTTATTTGGAAAGAGATACGTAAACTAATCTACATGGGATGTATTTGTATCCGCATTAGATTTTTCTTCTAAATTAATTCGTTTGAGCGACCTGCATAACTATTTGATTCTGAGCTTCATAGTTATAATGGAAAATGTAATTTTTAAAATTATTTCGTAATACTATAGGTAAAAATTGAATTCGTCTCAATCACTATGATATTCAGCAAATAGTTTATATATATGACTATACGGTATATCATTTTATATCTAAAACTTTACCTGAGGTGGATTGTTTTCCGTAACATCGACCGTCACACTACTGTGTTCTTCACCGTCAAAGTCGGCCTTTGTGACGTAACAAGAGAAAGAATACGCCTTCCCAGCTGTCAACTCGGAAGGGTCAACTGTCAAAACAGCTTCCGTTGATGAGTATGTAGTGCTGCATCGGGTTTTATCAGTCTCCTTAAAGTAGATATTAATTGATTTTAAAAAATAACTTTATTTTCATTATTGCAAAGTTGAAACTTTGATTCGACAAGGTTATCAAAATTCAATGCTTGGAAACATTCGAAGTAATGATTATTATAAATTACAAAACGCTGAAATACAGCCCCGGCATAGCACATGAAGAGCTCTCCGAACACTGCTGAGATGTGTGAGATCACAGTATGGACATGACTTGCACAAGCAGACGATGCCCCATGACATCTCACACATTTTCAGTGCCTGTGTTTTCATCTTCTTTTGAGTGCTTTCTCTTACTTCACTACCGTCAGGCTAAATGTATAATCTATTGCCTCATTCTAAACCCCGCGCATGGTTTTATTTTGATGACAAATGCAGCGATACAAAAATAAAGGAATCTGTTGCTTGTAAACAAAATAAGACGCCATTGTATATTCAGCTGCACACACCGGGGTATGTTCGGCGTTTCAAGAGGGAACAAATGAGAATCGGGTCATATCCCCTTTTGAATGGTTTGACATGCCATTACATTTAAATACACTAAACTCATTATAATTGGAGAAATAATAGCTTTGCAATTATGTGCATCCTCTATTGGATGTCGTCTGCTTGGGCAGGGTTGGTCCATATAGTGACGTCATTAAACATCGTTATTTTTCCGGCGATTCTCTCGTATATCCCAGCTGCTACAGAGGTGGTTGTATTTGTATTTTTATAAATCCCCCGATATGTAGTTGACCTATAACTTGTACGATGGCCATCTGTTAGCTTACCAGTTTCTAGTGATACATTAGCTGGCATATTTGTGATTTTCTTTGAATTTCACCTTTAAAGAATCAAGAAAGTAACATGAAGTTATGTACACTGTCGCTCACATAGGTGGAATATTGTTGTTTTACCCCAATTTATGGAATTATTTTAAAAATAATTTAAAAATAATAGATCTAGATAAAAGTATACATTCTCAGATTTGATTGAATAATAATTTGCACTTGTGTGTTTTGCGTGACTGCTAAAGCATGTGTATGCTTCTATGCTTATCAAATATGGGACCTACGCCCTTAAGTCATAAATGACAGTAATGAGGATTAATGCCCCACAAAAGGGCACTAATATAGCACATCGACACGGTTTTGATCCTGGGGCCTCACAGAGGCTGTTCACACCGCAAGGGGGGGAGGGGGGACCGTGGGCGTACCGTGGATCGCGCTATCGTAGCGTGACCCACGGTCCGCCCATTGGCATTCGCCGGATTCACACCACAGTGAGATAGCGCGGTCTATCGTAGCACCCCTTTTTTGAGAGGTCCTGTTGCCATGACGCGTGACGTCATGAGGTCAGAGCGGTCAAAGATTTCGCGCGCTATTACGAACCCGGAGTGTTGAGTTGTACCGATTCAGATTCAGATCGCACCAAAATAGAATGAGTATAAAATTCCCCGCGTGTAGAACGATGACTTCCGGCGTGCTATCGTAGCTCGGGTTCACACCGGCAGAGATAGCGCGGTCTAGGGCGCGCTAGACCGCGCTATCTCTCGTGGACCACCCCCAAGAGGTGCTCCAGTGGCACGCCGTTTTGGCTCGCCGTGGCTCGCTGTTGGGCGGACCGTAACGACGTTGTACCTTCCACACCGCAAAGACAGCGCGGTCTAGCGCGTGCTAGACCGCGCTATCTCTGCCGGTCTGAACAGCCTCAAAGTTAGGAGGCCATTGCTTTGTCACTGAACCATGATTGTACGCAGCGGGGGCTAGGGTAGGGGGGCAGTTTCCATAAAAATAAAATAAAAAATGCAATAATTTTTCAATAATTTATTGCATTTTACCCCTTTTCCCAACATACAAAAATCCTCTGTGTGCCCATGCCATGAGCCATAATGCGTCTCTCAAAGGCGACATACCCTTTCCATGCTAGTCATCGAATATTTAAGAAAGGGTGTTATTGGCTAAACACTGTCACATGACCTACCTGCCAACAGCCCCATCGAAACCTGAGTCCCGCATCGGGTTCATCGCCATTAAAGTTTGGATCCCTGGACAGCGAGCAGTCTAGGTCGAAGGGACTGGAAGCTTCTCCAGTTGTCTTGCGTTCACCGCCTTTGATACGTGCTACGAGGGGTTCATAGGCCGTGGTGAAGGTCACTGTTCGGGTCAAGGTCATTTCAGTATCAGCCATATAGGTCAGCACCAGGGTTGCAGTGATCTCCGTGTTACCTGGATGTTAAGTAGAAGATAAATTCAATCTGGTGAAATTTAATTTGGAAAAAGAGTTTGTAGGTCATAATTAATATCGCCTTTTTGGGGCGAGGTCGTGGGGTTATGAGCTTCATAGGTCAGCGTCAGGGTTGCAGTGATCTCCGTGTTACCTGGATGTCAAGTGGAACATAAATTTAATCTGGTGAAATTTGATTATGAAAACGAGTTTTGTAGGTCGTAATTAATGTTACCCTTTTGGGCGAGGTCGTAGGTCATAGGTCACAATCAAGGTCGCGGTGATATCCGTGTTTCCTGGTTGTCAAGTAAAACATAAATGTATTCTCGTGACATTTGAGGGCGCTGCAATATAAAACAAACAAAGAGATTCGATCATACACAGTATGTCCTCCGTACCGGAAACACAAATTGAATAATGTAATAAATGTTGCCGTCTTGGGCGAGGTCGTGGGGCTATCATCTCCAAAGGTCACGGTCAAGGAGGCAGTGATATGTGTGTTTCCTGGTTGTCTAGTAAAACATGAATATATTCCAGTTAATTTATTCATGGCGCTGCAATGTGAAGAAAAAAATGTGTAGGCCGTAATAAATGTTGCCGTCTTGGATGAGGTCGTAGGGTCATCGGCTCCATATGTCACGATCAAGGTCCCAGTGATCTAAGTGTATACAGTTTTTGAGCGTCAAGTAACGCCTGGCTGGAATGCTCCCCAGTGAGTGGAGATTGTGCACACAATGTATGCGGGCAAGCACTAAATCCAATGACCGGGGTAATAGTATGTTTGTAAAGCGCTTAGAGACATTTGTATTAAGCACTATATAAAAGCTAAATATTATTATTATTATTAGTATTATACCTAATGATCAACATACACACACACATACACAAGTCATAATACAACTTCTGATTGTACACAATTCTTTTCTTTTCCATCCAACAAACAATGACTGAGATTTGAATCAGCGTAAGTTGGTTACCTACCGGGTAGAGATCTTGGTGGAAACCGGAGTCCTCGTTTATTCATTTTTAGGACGCCCTCTTCGAACTGAGCACCAGATACGGACCACTGAAAGTTCACTTGAGAGGCATTTAGCTTTCCACAACCGGGTCCACGGCCGTTAAAGGATAAATCACCGATAAGTGAAACGCTGTCATGGATAAAATAATGATGATGATAATAATAATGATTAATAATAATGTAAATACAACAAGAGCAATAATGATCACAATGATAAATTGATAATGATAATAATATTATATGCTGCTTGTAAGTATCGGCTTGCATGGTGATGTAGATATACAGTAGACTTGCGGGTGCACCATGTGAGAGAGAGAGAGAGAGGATTGAGGAGTCCTGAAACGGACTCTCGGTAATCTTTCTTGAGGGTTTGTAGTCCTGAAAAGGACTGTTGGTATAGTCTTGAAAAAGTTTCTTAGCATATAGTTTTAAGGAGAACTATAGCGCTTGGAGAGAATGAGTGGCCATGTATTTGTTATCATTTCATTATAATAATTTTCATCAGTTGTAGTAGTAGTTGATTTTTTAGTTGTATCATTATTCTCATTACTGCTATTATTTTTATCATCATCATCACCATCTTTATCCTCGTTGTTGTCATCGTCCTCCCTATTTATTTATTCAATTATTTTTTATGTTTTGTTCTTAGCGAATTACAGATAGCTACTCACGGTTTGTTTACGTTGACCACTTTGTCTGCGGGAATCCCTATGGTTCCAATCTTAAACTTAGGCTCCTGACTAGTCGCTTTTCGCACGGTGAAATCAGTCGAATTATCCAGTCCCAGTATGTTCCTAACGGTTAATCGCATCACATACGGAGTATCATCAGGCAGGAGACTGGCGCCGACGACTAACTCTGCCTTATTGGCACCTGCATGGTAACAACACACATAAACAATGACACAAATATTTATCTTTTATTTTCAAGTTAGACACAACTTCGAAAAATCATGTTCAGTGTTAAACGCCCTCAACTTGTATTGCCATGCAGTGTTTACAAAATGCATGGAAATATCTTTTGAAGTTCAACCGAGCGTAGTTACAGATTTTATGCTGAGGTTCATTCGATCATCTTCAAAGTCCACGAAAGATTAGTCAGGTGAACATCCTTCCACTTGGCAAACATATAGTTATATCCACACTATTATATATAATATATATATATATCAATATATCAACAGTACAATACAAGAAAAATTATGTAAACAAAAATGACAATACTAATACTAATAATACGATATTTGTCTTATAGTGTTCATACTGTTTACCGTTTGTTGTCTGCAGTATATCCGTGATCCCCTCATCCACATTCTCTGTCGGACTCTGAATGGACCACGTGAATGTTAGACCACGTGATCCGCCGCCCCGTGACCTCCGAGCCGAGAGCCTGATGTCTCCGCATTCGGGAACTTTCGGCTCGCCGTCAATAAGAGCCGTTGGTGTGACGGGATTGTTCGGGAGGAGCACTGCGACCATGCCGGATGCGGTATGAGAAAAACGCTGTCTGAAGGCCCGGATGTGATCTGGTCGGAGTGCGATTTTGCTCTCTGTATTACAAACAGAAGAAGAAGAAGAAATTGAAATAAAACTCGTGTGTGACCCAACCGAATAAGCATGAGAAATGGAGGTCATTGTATGCTATTAATAATAATAATAATAAGATATTTGTATACCGCAAATTGCAAATTGCCTCTAAGCGGTTTAAGCCTATCGTCATGAATAACCCATATTATGGTTAGCGGACGGCAAAGATGACCAATAATAGGGACTTTTAAATTTACACGACGAGAACGTGGACCGTCACGTGTGACGTCCTTTTAAGGTAGTGTGACGTCCTTTATAGCACTGCCGGACACGGCCCAGTGCCTTATTAACACAATGTCACACGCGGCAGTCCACGCTCTCGTCGTGTAAATCTAAAAGTCCCTAATAGCCACAGGTCTACACACATGCAAAGGTCCAAGTCTGAACATCTAAGAATAATCTCTGCCAAAGTGATGGATTAACTTCATTATTATTATTTTGTTAAAGTCATGTAATCAATGTACATTCTTGCACCGATGGCTCATTCTATAATAGCCATAGGATAGTAATGCCGCAGTTGGACTCGAACCGTGTACCATGTGATTCACAGTCCAGCGACGAATCAACTATACCACGATACCTCTAAGAAAGAGAAAAAGAAGAAGAAGAAGAAAAAGAAAAAGAAGAAGGAGAAGAAGAAGAAGAAGAAGAAGAAGGAGAAGAAGAAGAAGAAGCAGAAGAAGAAGAAGAACAAGGAGAAGGAGAAGATGAAGAAGAATAAGAAGAAGAAGAAGAAAAAGAAGAAAAAGAAGAAGAAAAAAAAGAAGAAGAAGAAGAAGAAGAAGCAGAAGAAGAAAAAGGAAGAAGAAGAAGATGAAGTAGAAGATGAAGTAGAAGAAGGAGTAGAAGAAGAAGAAGGAATAAAACATGCCAGGTATCCATTTGACACATGGGTGTAAAGAGGCTAATGAGAATTACAATACAATGGTCTCTACCTGACCGTGTAGCAATGGTGGCTCCCTTGCCCAAGCGCACAACCAATTCCCTGCCCTTGCGCCACTGGCATTCTGCTTCGTCGCCGAACTTCGCCACCGAAGTCTCGTCGAAGATTGCCGAACATTTCTTAAGGTTCGTGACGTTCACGTCCTTGTCAAAGAAGACGATAATGGCATCGGCTGCAAAACGAGGAGAGGGGTAAAATGAATAACAATACGAAGGAGATGGTACTGACATCATCGGTAATGCTTATACTTTATAAATTAAAGTAGCTGAAAATATATGAAATGTTTAGTTTGCTTTGAGCTTGCTCTGAAGAAAGGTGGAAAGAAAGAAACTAATGATGGAGGAATATCTGTCCTGTTGGTATTAGAAAATGTTGTGATTTCATATAATTCCTTAGCAACGATATTTGATCGAAATATTGCTTTTTCGAAATTCCTTTTACATGGTATGATTTTATCTTTTTTACAAAGGTGCCCAGTGTAGTATTAGTAATCCATCCATGTATTAAAATAGCTACTCAAGACTAAACTTGCGTCTTGCGTTTCCAAAAGCAATCCTACTGTCAATTGGTATTGCTGTGTGCACATCGATACATCTGGCAAACGAATGACTTTGAAAAGGGAAACGTTAAAGGTAAAGACCGAAAGTGGTAAAATTGCGGTTCAAGTGTTTTGGGTGCAAATATCAATTCATTATTGTTTAAATATTGCTCGCAGAGGCTTAGATGGCAATACTTCAATGTTCAATGTTGAAGTGCATTCGCGTGCATCCAGGCCGGATCGTTATAATAATTTACCATATATATCTATTAGTAGGAGGTTTCCCTGCAAAATTTGTATCATGACGTATTAGTCAAAATATATTCTTTCACATGATTGCTAATAAGAGCTTCCATTACGTTTTTGAGAGGAGGGCGTTTCCAAAACTGGTCTATACCCTTAAAGGGTATATGTAGCTTACCTCTATCGCTCAACCGAGCACCTGAAACCGCGGGTGCCGCAGTGTACACGGTGAGATTGTGACACTTGCCCTCTGGTGCGTCGTCCGTGCGTATGCGCGTGCGTCCGTCGAGCGTGAGGCATAGCTGCAGGACGCGCGAATCCATCTCACAAAATCTCCCTTCAACCGTGAGCTGGCTATCTGACACGAAGCTCGCTTCATCAATGGTAATCCTCCTGGATTGCTCTAATGACTGCTGAGCGTCTGGTGTAATACAACGATAGCAACAACGACAAATTATGTTCAGTTTTATTTCATCCATTTTGTACAATTTCATTTGAACAAAAGTACTTTCGAAATTTAAAAAAAAAATTGATAATTTCAGGTCAATTTAAATACCATAGTCCATTCCCTACATAAATTATGTTCCGATTACGTAATACCTGATTGCAATAGGTGATGCATGAAAGCTATTGGAAATGCATCAAGTTGATTTTTCGAAATAAGTTGCAACCGTGTCTTCAGTTTCAGTTTCTTAGATTGTTAGCTCTCCGGTCTTTTAATGTCTAAGAAGTCTATTTTATTACGATTATAACATTATTGATGAAGCAGTTAAGAATACCTTGATTCCCCAGCAGAAATGGGACAGCGGGTAGTGAAAACTGCTCCTCCCGAAGAGTACTGAAATCCTCATAGCTGATCACCTCCCCGGTTTCACCATCACCTTCGGTTCCACGTTCATCTTGGTCTTCTCTGTCAGTCGAGGGTTGAGCTGGTGTGTCGCCCTCTCCCGGCTGAGGAATGTTGTACGTGAGTGTGAACGGAGTGCATTTGTCCTTGTCCGAGAGTGTGATTTGTGTTTCAGCCAATGCAAGACGTGGGAGGCGGTATACTACGTAGAAAAGGTCGGATAATAATTGATATACATATAAAATCAATAATCGATGAAAATAATTTTTGTCTTTAAAGTTGGCACAACGTATTCCCCCCCCCCCCCCCCCCAAAAAAAAAAAAAATAAATAAAAAAATAAATAAATAAATAAATAATAAATAAATAAATAAAGAAAAAATAAAAAAAAAAAAAAAAATAGTAGCTTTATTCAGCTAATCGGAATGCATAATCTGCACATTACTTTATTCAGAAAAAGAAAAAAAAAGATCAAGAATGAGAAAAATGGAAAGAAAAAAGGGGGAAAAAACAACAACAGCAGAGAGAGAGAAAGAGAGAGACAAACGGAAAGAAAGAGAGAGAGAGAAAGATGACAAAAATAAAGAAAGCGAGACAGAGAAAAAAAATACCCATCAACCTTTGTTGTAATAAAATCAATTTGCAATAACCTTAAAAAGCGAGGAAGAGAAAAAAAAGTAGATACATATTTAAAAAAGGGAAAACAAAGAAGTATATTCAGAAGAATGGGAAGAAAGTGAAGGAAATAATAACAACAGAGAGAGAGAAGGAAAAAAAAGAGCCGAACAAGAGACAAACAAGAAAGAAAGAGAGAGAGAGTGAGAAATAAAAAGAGAGAGACGGACAAAGAGAGAGAGAGAGATAAAAAGAGATATCCATCAACCATCGTTATAATAGTATTGAGGCTTGTTGCACGAACCCGAAACGGTCTAACAATGGTTCCCAGCCAGGGACTATATCATTACAAATAAATGAGCAGTAGTGCCCATCAATATTCAATAACCTTCCCCCTCGTTTCCTGTCAAAGTCTTCTCTTTTCCTCTTTTTTTCTTTTCAAGTGGTGTTGGTGGAACTCGATATTGACTAGATAATTAATTGGACGCTAGTTCATCTCGTTTTCAATGGACCTTTACGATAATACAGCTGAAATATATAACGATGCACAGTTCACTTCGTCAATTCCATATGCTACTGACTCAATCGTGCATTGTTTGTATTATTATTCACAAAATATTTGTTGATTGCTACGTGGTAGAAGAATCGAATACTAATATCGTGTCAGCAATACAAGCGGCTACTCAAAAAGAGGTATTTTGAATACGAGGAATCTTTGTGGCATGATCGCATAAAAGCAATTGATAATGAATTAAGAGAGGAAGATTAATAAACATTCGTTTCATATCTATGGGCACTAGTATTCCATTTTTATTTTGGGGATTGCTATGTGGTAGACGAATCGAATACTTATATCATTTCAGCAATACAAGTAACTGTATACAAATTTGTATTTTGAATTCTAGGAATCTCCATCGCATGATCGCATAAAAGCAATTGATAATGAATTAAAAGAGAAATTGAAATAAAAAGTCGTTTGAGTATTGAAACAATGTAGAATTAATTTATTAGGCAGTAACGCTACGAATGATATCAGGTTAGTTAAAATATACCCCACCCCCTTCTCTACTACGTCTTTCTCTATCTACCCATGCCCTCTCCCACCATCTATCTTACCCTCTCTTTCTCTCACGCTGAATTTCTACATGTTAATTTATTTCTCGTTTCCCCCATGTATCCCAATCAATCCCTTCATTATGTTTTTTAAACTCACATCACTGCCAGTTCAATCTTTCATTAAAAGAAAAAGAAGGGAAAGAAAAGAAACGAAATCAGTTATATTATCAACTCTTTCAGACCATTGCCGATCTTTTGTCTTGCCTCTTATTGCGGTTTTTCATGGCAGCATTTCAGTCTAATTGTGCATACACGAGGACAATTCTGATATTAATAAAAGGAGGTTAATTTTCCATTCCCGATCAGTCGAGTCTTACTACAAACAAGCATCGATTTGCCCGTCTATTGTTTACACGTTTCCATGGCATTATTGGTTTCCGCAGTGTTGACATGGCCGCGATGAGAAAAGTTATCGCGCGAAAAGTCAGATAGGCTCTTTTTCACATACACTCTGTTTTTCATGCGATTCTTTCCCCAGCTATACTGCAATATTCCAAGTTCATTCATGTAATATAGTGCAAACGCGATAGGAAATTGCAGTGCCTTATTGCGTGATCATCCTGATTCTATGTCAGCAACACATGATGGGATATAGGTACATTTTTTGGCTCTCAAATTATTTACTTTAAAAGGCTCGATACGGCACGATATTGTAATTCTCCAAAGAGAAGACAGTCAAATAATCGGGAGCGAATAGTTTCATTTTCAGATGTGTTTGTTTTTCTTTATAATGGCCTGCATGCATGTATGTGGAATAAATCTAGGTTGCTCTAACTTACCCCATTGATTTATGGGGCGCCGAATGTTAAAGCTTCGTGTGTTGTACAAATTACTGCAATTCTCCTAATTCATACAATCATTTAAAAAAAGTCCTAATCATGAAACAAAATACATGTTTTGTATCATATTCACTCGTCGAATATATTGTTCATTCAGATGAAGAGTTACTGTTATTTTCACTGGGAAAGAATATGGCACGAAGCATCCTATCAATCTGGAATGGAGTATAATAACTAGATAAATTTCCTTATTAAAAATCGAACTACCATAAACACTATGAAATAACAAGAATTAATATTTAGGAAATAGCTTCATTCATGAATGTATTCATACATATAGACCGGTATGACGGTGTCGTGGTCTAGTGGAAAGTTGTCGGACTGTGGATCCCATGGTTCGCGGTTCGGCTCCCCCTGCCGCACTAATAGTGTAATTTGGCAATAAAGTAATCTACATTTGCTACACTCCACCCAGGTGTTGATAAGATACCGGTAGGAAGGAATTCCTTTAATGCTGTGAGCACTAGAATCGGTAGCCCAGCAGACCCGGGATATTATTAGAGCGCCTGGGCACCTTGTATGGTGGTGGATATGTGCGCTATAAAAATGACCGTTATTGCCATTGTTATTATTTTCATAATAATAATTAGTAGTACTAGTAGAAGTAGTAGCAGCAGCACAAGTATTAACAATAGTAGCATAAATAGTCGTAGTAGTAGTAGTAGTAGTAGTAGTAGTACCAGTAGTTGTAGTAGTAGTTGTAGGAGTAGTAGTTATCACTACGATAGTAGTAGTAATCTAACAGTAGTAGCAGTGGAAGTTATATTAGTAGTAGTAAAGTAATAATAGTAGTAATCATATTAGTAGCAGTAGTAGTATAAATTGTAGTTGATTTAGTTTTTGCTATCAGAAGTGAGGAGGGCAAGAGCTATCTGTCAACTAGATTAAATAAAAAAAGCCACTCTCATGAATGCAGCGCACCCGTTTGGTGATTGATCTGGAATTCAATAACAATATGGCAATCAATCTTTGCCCAAAATACCAGACGAGAATGCAGATTCGATCTTTACGGCCTTTAACTTTTTTTCAAATTATTATTGGCAAACAAGATTAATTGTGTATCGGGGGCGGTGCTTCATAAGGATAGAGATAGGACTGCATTGGAAATAGCATCAACACATTTAAAAGTTGATGTAAAAAGCTACTTTTGTTTATTTTTAGTTATTGGACTTGAAGGCATTTCAGTCATTTTTGACTATTTATGCTTCTCACGCGGCACTTGAATGCATAAACAACCTATTACATATGGCCAATGATAGGTACAAGAGAAGACTATATATACATATATAAAACCAAGAAAATAAAATTGGTAATGTAACAAGAACTTTCAGCCCATGATAACAAAAATTAGACAAATAATGCTTTAAATACCATATATTAGGAACCACTTATCCCTAAAATAAAGCAAATAGATACATTTTGGAAATTACTAATATTGTTAAAGAAGTTTATAACAGGTCAATTTAAACTAATAAAATAAAATAAAATCAGTTATCAAGTTAAAGCAATATGATATCACTTACGAGATGCAGAATCTTCCTCACCAACTCGTTGAGTTGGTTTTACACCATCCTCTTGGGATTTTCCGGTGTCTTCTTTAGTTTCGGTACCATCTGTATGAGCTTCCTCTACCTGAGGCTTGCTGGTAGGGCGTTTTTCATTTACGTTTGCTCGAGCTGTTGTTCTAACGCCAACCGGCGTCTCTTCGCCTGCGGATGGGTCCGATTCAGGTTTCCCATCCATGCCGCTCTTTGGCGTCGTCTTAACCCGCTCCGTATCCTCCCCCTCTCTTGGTGCATCAGTGGCGGACCCTCTTCCTCCTGCTCCCTCGGAAGTACTCTCTTGGTTGGGTGGATGCTTTGCGTCACTTGGTGGATCAGTGACGGACCCTCTTCCTCCTGCTCCCTCAGAAGTACTCTCTCTGTTGGATGGATCCTTTGCACCCCTTGGTGCATCAGTGGCGGACCCTTTTCCTCCTGGTCCCTCGGAAGTATTCTCTCGGTCGGATGGATCATTTGCATCGCTTGGTACATCAGTGGCGGACCCTCTTCCTCCTGCTCCCTCAGAAGTACTCTCTCTGTCGGATGGATCTTTTGCATCCCTTGGTGCATCAGTGGCGGACCCTCTTCCTCCTGCTCCCTCAGAAGTACTCTCTCTGTCGGATGGATCTTTTGCATCCCTTGGTGCATCAGTGGCGGACCCTCTTCCTCCTGCTCCCTCAGAAGTACTCTCTCTGTCGGATGGATCTTTTGCATCACTTGGTGCATCAGTGGCGGACCCTGCTCCCACTGCTCCATCGGGAGTACTCTCCCAGTCGGATAGATCCTTTGCATCCCTTGGTGCATCAGTGGCGGACCCTAATCCTCCTGTTCCATCGGAAGTACTCTCTCGGTCGGATGGATCCTTTGCATCCCTTGGTGCATCAGTGGTAGACCCTATTCTCCCTGCTCCAACGGAAGTACTCTCCTGGTCGGATAAATCCTTTGCATCCCTTGGTGCATCGGTGGCGGACCCTGCTCCCACTGCTCCATTGGGAGTACTCTCCCGGTCGGATAGATCCTTTGTATCCCTTGGCGCATCAGTGGCGGACCCTGCTCCCCTTGCTCCCTCGGAAGTACTCTCTTGGTCGGATAGTTCCTTTGGATCCCTTGGCGCATCAGTGGCGGACCCTAATCCCCCTGCTCCCCCTGCTCCCTCGGAAGTACTCTCTTGGTCGGATAGATATTTTGCATCACTTGTTGCATCAGTGGCGGACCCTGTTCCTCCAGCTCCCTCAGATGTACTCTCTCGGTCGAATGGATCCTTTGCATCACTTGGTTCTCTCGTAGTCATTATCTGTCCATTACTAGCCTGGTGGGATTCTTCAGGGTTACTGCTGGTTCTGATATCATCGGCCTCTTCTGAAGGATTTGTTTGGGTATTTGTTTGGGCATCGTTTCGATTATTAACTTGTTCATGCGCCAGATCAGCGGTTTGGTTAGTTGGTTGATCAGTTGTTTGGTCCTTTGGTTGGTCATCGGTTCGATTATTCACTTGTTCGTGCGCCTGATCAGCGATTTGGGTAGTTGGTTTATCACCTGTTTGGTCATTTGGTTGGTCATCGGTTCGATTATTAACTTGTTCATGCGCCTGATCAGCGGTTTGGGTAGTTGGTTTATCACCTGTTTGGTCATTTGGTTGGTCATCGGTTCGATTATTAACTTGTTCATGCGCCTGATCAGCGGTTTGTGTAGTTGGTTTATCACCTGTTTGGTCATTTGGTTGGTCATCGGTTCGATTATTAACTTGTTCGTGCGTCTGATCAGCGATTTGGGTAGTTGGTTTATCACCTGTTTGGTCATTTGGTTGTTCATCGGTTCGATTATTAACTTGTTCGTGCGCCTGGTCAGCGGTTTGGGTAGTGGGTGTATCACTCGCCTCCGGCTCGCTGATCGACGTTCCATTCGATGAGTGTTGTCCAGGATAGGACTGCTGTCCGATACCACCGGGATGCACTGTTGTAGTAGGTGCCAGTCCCTCTATGGCGTGAAGTTCATTTGCAAAGATGGTCAGACCAAAGAGTAGAAGAAGCATTTCTCTCTCCAATATTCGCGTCATCCTTTAGCTTCTACGACAGATGTTCGTTAGTGCCAGAAAGTGGGTGATGTTTAATTGAAATGTATTGGTGTATCCCTCCTTTATTTATCAATGTCATTTACGAACGGGGGCTAAAATATCTTAAAATCCAGAACAATACAAAATCTTCTTCCCGCAGAAGACTCCCAACTAATCATGGAGAGCACGTACAGCCGTGTGTCAAACGCTCCGTAGATCATGTATATGTATGCTCTCAAATGAAAGGTCTTCTCGGTTTTCTTTAGATGAATTATTCAATATCATGTACGAGCATGTGATATATTATATTTAAAAGGTGATATATTAATGCTGTTCCCAGGAGAAGGTTTTTGACTGCCAACCGACAGCAAAGCCCTATAGCGTTTTTAGAGAAAGACGCTGATTCAATCGAAGTTGAAATGTATTTGGTGTCTTTCTCTCAAATTCGTTCATATAACATACAATTCGGTGAGATAATACCTTTAAAATGTAGAACAATATGAAATGATGCTTATTCAAGAGGGGTTCCAACCGAGAATAAACAGCACAGTCCTTACGTCAGGTGATCCCTAGTGTCAGGGAGGGATCCCCTCTCACCTGAAATGTCTTGGTGTGCTTCTCCTTATTTCGCCGATGTTATGCATGTGTTACAAATCTATCTTTAAATGTAGAACAAACAATTTAGGACTGATTCTGGCAGAGGACAGCAAATGACAGTGGACAGCTAAGAGCCAGTCCGCCTGAGATCGTTTTCAGAAGTCAGGAATTTCTGCTGCAAGTCTTACAGACAAACCACATCTTTCAGCTGTTCCCTACTATGGTGCGGACTCAAACGAAACAAAAACTACGAAGGCTCTATGGATTGTACATGTCTATACTTTCACTCAGATGTGGCAACGGAGACACGGCGGTCGTGTCACAAGCTCGCCGAAAAACAAATGATGCAACATCACGTCCGCAAAACCAAAACCAAAATCTTTTCTTACCAAAAAAGCAATTAAACGATGCGAACTATTTAAAATGAAACGTAAAAGACAATAGGCAAGTGAAAAGAGGTCATATAAATATAAAAAAAGTTTCAGATATTCAGCTTTTGATTAGAAAAGAGCTTGCAGCACGAACTAACCTTCCTTCCATTATTCTTAATCAAAGGAGGTGAATCTATTTCTTGTTTTGTTCTCATGAATAGGTAATATCATACGGTAAAATGAATCTGGGTAGCCTTAATAATTACTGATTCATTAAGTATTGATATGAAGAATTGAAGAACATCAGCGATATCGAAAATCAAAGTTTATTAGTTATGATGAGGGAAAGTGTCATTGAGCGTCTATTGTTCGAAGATAATAGGTCAATTCTCTCGCATCAATATTAACCTCGCCCTTCACAAGCATGAGACAATAACGTCGGTTTCCATAGTTATCATTGTCTCCGCTTTCGTTCAACTTTCCACAAAAGATTTATAAAAAAAATCAAACGAAACAAACCAATCACATTCTTTCATTTACTTTTTCTCTCTATACGTATTTCATTTCCTTCAATCTAAATGATTTCTCTCCTCTCTCTTACATGCATGTGATTTATTTTCTTTTTCTTTTCAAGAACATGATGTCACAACTTGGGGGTATAAATAGAGAGATATGACGTTGTACAGCACATGAACCGCCAACAATTGGCCGATATCCTTTCACAAGTTTTTTTCTTCTTCTCCATCCTGTTCACCCCTCCGTATTATTAGTCTTCTTCTTCAGTACGTCATAATTATGATCTATCACCTACCAATTTAATTCAATTCAATTGAATTCAAATAGTTGTATTACCACAAATCAAGCAAAACATGAAACAATGCTTACATAAACTAATTCAAATCTGACACCACCAAAATAATTGGTCTTCCTCTAACACAAATGTTGTCCATGTTTATCATCCCTCTCCCCCTTTCAAGGTTCTTGAACATGTTATTTACAATGCATCAAGACAATAATTGATATCTTTATATTTGTTAAACCCATAACTACGATGGCGGCGTGGCGGGGTGGATTATATTGCAAAAGCAACGCAGCCATAATAAAATAGGCAGTTTTCAACGTTTGTATAGTTTTCAATCTATTCGTGTTTACTACACTTTCAGTTAAAAGATGATAAACAGAACCCAACAAGGTGATTGTCATCAGTATCTGTAAGGCCGCCTGCTCCCGTATCTCTCTTTTTTTTTTATCTCACTCCCTCTCTCTTTCTCTATTTATATCGGTCTGTATTTATCTCCCTTTACATATGTCTGCCTGTATCTCTCTTTCTATATGCCTGTCTGTGTCTTCCCTTCTGTCTCTATCTCTTTATATATGTTTGTCTGTATTTCTCTCGCTCTCTCTCGATTTCACTGTCGCCACTCCTCTTTCTCTCTCCCTCTCTCTCTCTCTCTCTCCCACTCTCTCCTTAATATTACGTCAGATGCATGAATCCTATTCACTGCCAGCGGCATGGTAACTTTCATATCGGGCTTCCCCCTTCCAGCCCAACCCCTTTCTCTTCCACAAACATTATCTCCGTCATTAATGGGTTCTTGAAGAGGAGGTTGTTCTGGGAACATTGAACAATATTTGTAAGCTATTTCAATATAAATGTATCCTAAAAAGGAGTGGCCCTCGTTAAATGCCTTCATACTCGAATTATGACTTGTAACAACTTAGAGTTTATAAATAATGCTTTCAAGCCACATGTTTGAGTAGTCCAACATACAGTTTGTTGTGTACAGTGCGTGTGACTCGTAGCTCGACTGGGTTACTTTGTCATCAATTGATGATTCCAAAAGCTCTAGGTGTATATCAATATGTATAATTTACATGAAGAGCTTTCTCCAATCGTTGACGCAAACTTTTTTTTCTTCAAAATGCATTCACACGACCTAAACTCACCTATATTTATAAGTCCAGAATTATTATTGTTTACAAACCAACTCGTGCAAGTACGTGTAACAATAAGGGTCACTAAAAACGAACATACCTGAACCATCTCTGGGTTTTCCATCTGTTTTTCCGCCTGGTTCCTCTCCTGCTTCACCCCTTCCAGACTCCCCCTCTCCTGGCCCTCCTGTTACACCCTTTCCAGACTCCCCCTCTCCTGGCTCGCCTGTTACCCTTTCAGACTCCCCCTCTCCTGGCTGTCCTGTTACACCCCTTTCAGTCTCCTCCTCCCCTGGCTCTCCTGTTACACCCCTTCCAGACTCCCCCTCTCCTGGCTCTCCTGTTACACCCCTTCCAGACTCCCCCTCTCCTGGCCCTCCTGCTTCACCTATTCCAGACTCCCCCTTTCCTGGCCCTCCTGCTTCACCCCTTCCAGACTCATTCTCTTCTGGCCCTCCCGCTCCGTCGCTTTCATCATCATCGCTGTCTGGACCCTTGCCATCCCCGTCATCATTTATTAAGGAGGTGCCGTTCATGTTCCATGCCACAGTCCGATTCTTCCTCCTGCGGTCCATCTCCATCTGTTTCCAGCCCTTGACGCCGTTTGTTAGGTTCTGTCTGGCTGTTTTGATGATGCCATCGATGGTAACCACAAGATCCGCAAAACCATCGGCTGGGGACTCGTTTGGGCATATCTTGCATGCTGTTAAGACGTCGCCGTCGTATTTCCTTGGCTGGCACGATACATCGTACAGTTTGTCCTGTGACTGACTCCTGGAAAGTTCCCACACGTCTATCATTTCTGAAATTCTCATCAGTACCTTGAAATAGTAGAGGTTTAAGTTATGGGTCTTTTGCGAATTGTGTTCTTTCAAACTTCGTTCAATTAAGTCCGACCCTCGACAGGTTGTTCTGCTCTTTAGGTAGTTAGTGTAGAGTGCGTCAGCTTGTCCAATGGTTTTCCTAGAATCTTTGCTCCCTCTCCAGCTTACTGATGTGTCGTTCCGCCGATATTGAAGATCATCACGTGTGTCTTTTCTCTGTCCTAAGCCTTGTCTGGTCTGATTTTGAGGCTGTCGGTCACCAGGACTTGACGGTCCCTGAGGCCTGTCCTCTCCCTGTTTCTCAGCGGGCCTTGTCCTATTCTGAGCTGGCCAACCTACAGACAGGGAACTCGGGCCATCACCTTTGCCCGTCCCAGTTTCCCCACCTCGGCTTGTCTGATTTCTAGATCGAGCTGGACCACCTACAGACAGGGAACTCGGGCCATCACCCTTGTCTGTCCCAGTTTCCCCGCCTTGTCTTGTCTCATTTCTAGATCGAGCTGGACCACCTACAGACAGGGAACTCGGGCCATCACCCTTGTCTGTCCCAGTTTCCCCGCCTTGTCTTGTCTGATTTCTAGATCGAGCTGGACCACCTACAGACAGGGAACTCGGGCCATCACCCTTGTCTGTCCCAGTTTCCCCGCCTTGTCTTGTCTCATTTCTAGATCGAGCTAGACCACCTACAGGCAGGGAACCCGGGTCATCAACTTTGCCCGTCCCAGTTTCCCCGCCTTGTTTTGTCTGATTTCTAGATCGAGCTGGACCACCTACAGGCAGGGAACTCGGGCCACCACCTTTGTCTGTCCCAGTTTCCGCGCCTCTTCTTGTCCGATTTCTAGATCGAGCTGGACCACCTACAGGCAGGGAACCCGGGCCATCACCTTTGTCCGTCCCAGTTTCCCCGCCTTGTCTCGTCTGATTTTGAGATTGACGAGCTTCTCCTCGACTTTCTCCCTCGGTACGGCCTGCTGAACCCCATCGTCCGCCAAGCCAGTCTCCGGCACCAGAGGTAGATCTTTCCGATTTCTCCCCAGGGGTCGTCGAGCCATTTTTTCTTTTCCCACCTTGAGAACCATTAAATAGATTCTTGCCGGTGCGATTTTTCCGATCAATAACACCTAATGAGGGCCTGCCGTGTATGCGCAGAGCGTTGTTGATTCTACTGGCACAGTAAGAGGTTTTCCTGGAAATCGATATCATCAGCTCTATCAAGAACTCGTCAAGGTTAAAGGGACCCATCTCCGTTCCATCTCCGTTCTTCGTCAACTTCTTCCTTTTCATGTCCTTTACACTTGACTTGTTTTCCATGTCAGACATTCCAACGAACTTTTCAAAGATCTTTCCGTAGCGTCGCTCTTTGTCCCCGCAGTGGCCTTTAGGTATTTGCCCCTTGTCCAGCCCTTTGCGATAAGGGACATCGGCAGCCCAACAGAACCATTTCTTTGACTTTACAGAAGAGGAAGTAGAAACGCTATCATTCAGTTTATCATCATAATATTCTCTTTCGGACGTGCGGTTTTGAGGACTTCTGCCTTGCTTGTAGTGAGCCACCGATCTGTTGCTTTGCGACTCACTTCTTTCGAGTGAGTGGTTACGAGCTCGTGAGTTTTGCCTGAATAACTCCAACCACTTGTCGAGTTCCCCATCGTTTTCTGAGCGATGTTCCTTTTTTGGACCAGGTCCGTCATCCTGGCACAGTGCCGTCAGCATCGCTACATACTCGGAGAGAGATATCTTCCTGTTGGCGATTCTCCGAGGTGCAGAGAATAATCCAACAATGGCATCTTTGCGGAATCGTCTAAGAAGCCTACCAGGTTTTCTAAGAACCAATGAATCATCTCCTGGTTGAAGACCTTCTCCAGACCCTTGTCGAGAACCGTCTCCGT
Source organism: Strongylocentrotus droebachiensis (assembly GCA_035222895.1). Classification (NCBI taxonomy): domain Eukaryota; kingdom Metazoa; phylum Echinodermata; class Echinoidea; order Camarodonta; family Strongylocentrotidae; genus Strongylocentrotus; species Strongylocentrotus droebachiensis. The sequence continues at coordinate 36,366 of JAVYIG010011851.1, read as the reverse complement.
CTCCTGGACTAGTATCCTCACCATATCCTTGTCGGCTCCATTCACCATCTCCTAGACTAAACATACTTCGTATAAAAGAGCTACTTGGTATGGTAGAGCTGTCTCCATATTCACCATACCCTTCTCTAAGGCCGTCTCCATATTCTTGTCGACTCCATTCACCATCTTTTGGACTGGAGCTACTTCCTGGGCTAGAGGTACTTCCTAGACTGGAGCTACTTCCTGGACTAGATGTACTTCCTGGACTGGAGCTACTTCCTAGACTGGAGCTACTTCCTGGACTAGAGGTACTTCCTAGACTGAAGATGCTTCCTAGACTGGAGGTGCTTCCCGGACTAGAGCTACTTCCTGGACTAGAGCTACTTCCTGGACTAGAGCTACTTCCTGTACTAGAGCTACTTCCTGGACTAGAGTTACTTCCCAGACCGAAGATGCTTCCTAGACTGGAGGTGCTTCCCGGACTAGAGCTACTTCCTAGACTGGAGGTACGTCCTGTACTATAGCTGTCTCCATACCCTTCTCGGCTTCCTTCGTGATCTCGTGATTGAGTTTCGTATCCGTACCCCGGCCTAGTCCCTTCTCCATACCCCTGTTGTATTCCTTGGTCAGCACCCGGCTCATCCATCGAACCATCCCTGGAGTTATCCCTTGCACCGCCTGGCCAATCCCTGGTAGCATTCCATTGGTTCTGCTGCCCGTCTTCTACTTCCCCGTCGTTTCTGACTTCCTGTACCCGCGCACTAAACTCCTCAATAACTGCTCTCATCTTCTCAAATTCCACCGGTGATGGGTTACGCCCCAAGGATGCAGTAATTAGAGGCAGAGCATTCACACATATGAATCGGTTGGAGTTATCTAGCATTCCGAAGACTCTTTCGAACGTGAGGATCTTCAGCATCCGAACTGCCGAACGCCTGACAACCATTCTAACAACCCCGGCAATCGTACTTCTGTTAGAGAACATACGGATTTTCCTAGTCTGGTTGTTTAGTATTCGGCGAGCGCGGGAGTCAACTTTCAAAGGCTTCTTTTGACCCAGCTTCTCTTCTTGGTCATCTTCGTCGCCCTCGCCACCTCTATCCACGTCATCCTCCTCCTCATCCTCCTGCTCCTTCTTGTTCCCACTCCGGGAGAGTTGCCAGTCCCTCTTCCTGAAGGTGAGAGTAAAGCAATCCTTCCCGTACGCATGGAGAAGTCTTGGTGGTTTGTGGAGGCTCCCTGTAACAAAGGGTCAATGTTCCAATACATTTCACCTCTCAACGACTTCATCATCATGATTCATTATAAATGTTCGGTCCTTAAATGTGAGCATATACATGCGTGCCAACGGTAGGTTAGATGCCAGCGACTCTTAATGTGCAATAGGAATTAAAAACAACAAAAAAAGTGTTCATCTGCCATGGATGGTAATGCACAAAATATGTGTATTTGAAGTAAAGTGCGCCTGAGGGTGAACTCTTTATGCAAAAATGGTGATGACACGTCAACAAGTGAACATCGAGAAAATAAATGAGTACGTGTAACATGACCAAAAATAAGCGAAAAGAGTTCTTATAATTGAAAATTTCAATGAATGCTTACTACAATCTTTGTCATCAGGCAGTATAATTATAACGAAGAAAGTCAGTGAAACTCGAAGACAACGAGAGCTTAGTCATGATCTAGTGATGACCTGCGCTAATAAACCTCGTAAAGATCGAGATATAAATACAAATTATGCTTAAAAAACGAAGTGTGCAAATAAAATACTCAACGTCATCAAAATCAACAGTCCGTTGGTAAACTTTCAGATTACAGCTGTAGATACAATGCAAGAGTTCATTTCCATGTGCACAAAATCAATGTCCTGGTGAAACTCGTTTAACAAGAAATACCCCGGAACAAAAGAATTGCTTATGGCCCGGTCCCACTGGCCGACGGACACAAAACGTATGCATAAAGGACACAGCGGACGAGCAAAATTTCGGGGGTGGCTCCATCCGTTTTCATCCGCTCCAGAAATGGACAAAATTTGCGAAAATTTGCGAAAACAGAACGGAAAATAACTGACGTGGGTAGTATGTAGCGGGGATGTTAAACGGATGTTCATCGGAAGCCTAGCGGATGAAAGCGGATGGAAGTGGATGACAGCTTTGAATACTTTATATCCAAGATGCATACGCTTACATCCTTTCTATTTCCGTGCTACTAACGATGTATAGACGTTCCATGTACCTTATCTTTCCTCCCTCTTTCCGTTTTCAGCTGCAGCGGATGTGAGTTGCGAGGAAGCCCAGAGGATGCAGAGAGGATACAGCGGACGTTTAACGGATGATAACGGACATAGAACGTTTGTTGCTCGTATTTTTCGCGGATTTACATCGTACACGGCGGAAGTTCATCCGTTCTAAAAGTTTTGTGCAACTCAAATTTTTTTGCGCGGATGAAATCACAGTGGACGGATGCTCGACGGATAGAGCGTATGAAACACGTATGCAATGAGTACAGAACGGATGCATAGCGTTTTCCAACGGATGGCAAGATTTTTTTACGTTTTACATCCTCTTTGCATCCGTAAGTGCAGTGGGACCGGGCCTTTACACTGCCGCATGCATGTACGTACTTGTGAGAACAAAGTTGTGTGGAGTGCTACTCTTTGGTTGATGAAATCACGTAGTTTTAATGTGCTCAGATTAAGTCCCTCGGAGAGGACTTAAATCCGTCTTCCCCTGGTTGCTTACTTACAAGCATACACTTGTTTTCTGAGCAGTCAGGTAAAACAAACAAACAGTGTTATTGGGGCAAAGTGGGGTGGGTGTAGAGGTCGTGTGCGCGGAATTATTTCTCGAAAGGATACATGTGAACACAATTAGAATACGTACCCTACATGCATCAGTCCATTAAAGTGAAATGAATGGAGTTTCCAGGTGTGAACAACGTTTCTGATGGTGCGAACAATTTGATTTCAGTAGTGCCTTCCAATGGTGAATTCACATTCAAATGAAACATGCTTTAGTGACCACCTGTATATAGAGACCACATTTTCCGTTTCCCTTGACAACCGTTTCTCGTAGAAACGGAACCTATCCATGAAGGTTAATTGCCTATAAAGACCAGTTTTCATGTCATCCTTGAGTGGTCTTCATATCTAGGTTTAACTGCATGCAGAGAAATGATCATGAGAATGCTTGGTTTAAAGGTCAAACTACTCAAGCTTTCCAATAATATTGGCGGCTTCGAACCTCGGACATTTAAGGTACCAGCACACATGTAGATTCTATTGTACGTTAGAAAACGGCAGCTGCTTGGAACAATTTGATGCCAGTTGGGTCTCCAGCTCTTAAAACTCCCTGATCAAAGTAAGTTCTTAATAGGAACTTTAGTCAACCTGTTCACCTCTTCACAGCGACTAAATCTTTATTTGTATAAGTCAAATGAGAGAGAGATATGTATAGTTGAACCTGACTACAAATGTGTCGCTTGACTACAGTGACCACTTGAAATAGAATGCAATTTCAGTTGTTCGTTTTTGCTCTATCCCAACAATCCATTGTATTATTGATTACAATTGATATTGATATCAATATTAGTCAGATTTAATAGCTGGGTCCATCACCATACGAAGTTGACAGCTGATGTTAACACTAGATTATTAAGGGTTTAAGGCAGTGAATAGAAGCCTTAAAAAGGTTTAAAGACCGTCACCACTACTGGGTCAGAAGGGATTAGACCACACAGAGAGCCATCGAGGTCACTGTGACAGGTGGCTATCTCATTAACTCAGCTCTCATTTAACATAAGAAAAAGAGGATCATGGGGGACCAACAGGCACCGATTGGGGAAGTTTTCTATATAGAGGGAGCAAGTAGCTACAAGTATGGCAGTGTGCCTTTAAAATGGCTTGACAAAATGTACAACCGGTTTACACTGCATCAGTATATTCTGAAGTAAAAAAAAAGGGGACTAAACATTTCCCTTCACCTTTCTTTCTTCTCCCTCTTACTTTCTTATGATCATGTTCTCCTTTAAAGGCACACTGTCCTACTTGTAGCTACTTGCTCCCTCTATATAGAAAACTTCCCAAATCGGTGCCTGTTGGTCCCCCATGATCCTCTTTTTCTTATGTTAAATGAGAGCTGAGTTAATGAGATAGCCACCTGTCACAGTGACCTCGATGGCTCGCTGTGTGGTCTAATCCCTTCTAGCTGCAGTAGTAACGCCTACCTTTAAAGTGTGAACAGCTGATGTAACGGTGGAAATGAATACGAAATGAGACGAATAATTCAAATTAAAGACAATACATGATTCAATCAAAATTGAAAATAGGCCGATAAAGTGAAATTGAAAATTATAATGAAATGAGATATATGACGAGAACGAAAAACAAGATGGTAACTTAAAAATATTATCGTAAAACAAACCGGGTGAATAGTAAAAGTATCCCTTCCCCCTCCCCCTCAAAATAAAGAGAAGAAAATATCAGAATATGAAAATTGCATAGTGCCTTAAAGATTTAGCGGCTCTGATGAGAAAATTATATTGTGCCTCGTGCAATTTGTGAATAGGGGTATTAATTTTGATCACTGTCTCGCTATTTCCCCCACTCTCTCGTTTTCTGTGTTATAATCGTGTTTTCTTTGACATTAAAAGTGAAGAAATTACAAAATTAATACGAGGGACGATGAGTGATGAAAGAAACTAATTCTAATTATGTAAAATTAAAGAGGTCAAGACAACAGACGATTAAACTAGAATGAAATGAGATTTCAAATGCAAGGGAACAAATCATGGAAATTCTATGTAAAAATCATGAAAGAAACAGAATATTCCATGATTATTTGTTTAGTGGTAATAGGGTCATTGTGTGTGATAGCTAAAACAATATTTTCATTACATGGATAAGAAACTGGATCTTATTCATGATCCACGTTCTTTCCCCACCTTCTTTAATAATACAATTATTTGTGTTTACCCAGAGAACTCTCATTAGCTTCAATGCTGTTCTGATTGCCCTAGCTATTTCCAGGTACCCATTAACCTGTTGACTTCTGATACTCTTTTCTAACTGTTCTGACTTTCATCGGATGCATCCAGACGCATCCGATGAATCGGCCAGTATGAAAGAAACAGAGGAGAAAAGGGCGATTAAATTGTCATTCTATCGGTGTGACACCGACGAAACGGCCAGTATGAAAGCGTTCGGGAGAAAAAGGCGATTAAAACAGCGATTAAAATGGTCAAAGGTCGCAGTGTACGTACGCGCGCCTTATCGTAACCAGCTGTGTTTCTTGACTTATGGTTGAACATGCTGCATGCTATCTAGATGAAGCGCGGGCTTAATAATTACGCAAAAATTCTTCACTTCCGGCAAGGGCTCGCCACAGCGAGTAAATTTCACCGGCAGTATGAAAGCGACAGGGAGAAAACGGCGGTTTCACCTTTGTTTACATAAGGAAAATTCAATCGGTATTTGTATCGGTTTGACTCTGATAGAAGCCAGTTTGAAAGCAGTATGAGTTCTCTCATCCACATAGGCTTAATCCAGGGGTCACCCGATTTCAGTAGGAAATGGCTTAACACCTCGGTGGAGAGTGGCAAGAGTGAATTAATGATATGCCAAAAGGACGTTAGTGCCGGGCTAAATTTGAAACGTCAACACGCAGAAACCGGGAATCAAGTTAATGAGCCACTATACCACGACACCTTCAATCTCTCTTTCATTCTCCCTCTCTTTCTCTCTGTCTCTGTCTCTGTCTCTCTGTGCCTCTCTCTCGGTCTGTCTCTCTCCCTATTTCCCCCTTTTTTCTTCAGTTTAGCGGGTGCACGTGTTAACAACCACCATAATATTAAAAATCATAATTGAATGACTGAAGAGAAAAATGAATTGATCATGAAATGAGAATTTTTTTAATATCTTTGAACCGACTGAGCAATAGACAATGTGAAGTTAAAAATTGAAAGGGTATTTTGAGTGCTAGCTGGAAAAGTTATTGTGCGTTAGAATTACAATTTATGACTTTGAATAAAAATATGGAAACAAATATTGGTGCTTAAACTAGTATTGCACATGAGATTATTATTCATGTATTTTTTACTTATCTATTAATGTCATTATTTGAAATGTTAGTTGTTTAGTCAGTTTGGTTGGTTAATTACTCATTGTCTTGTTCGATAATTTTGTCAGGGTTTAGAGTATATATTTAAAAATGAATACCATAAATTATTTTGACTCATTAAACCAGTGTGTATTCATGATATATCTGCTTTGCTATTTCTATCTTTGGCTGTTAGAAAAATATACATGCCATTGTTTACAAACACACATACATGTTTATTCATTCCAGTCACACCGACGAGACAAACACCTGACCAACAATAAACCGATCAAACAATGTCACTACCTAAATATTTCTGCTATCAGTTCTTTTAGAGCTGGTTTTGCGTGGTAAGAGGGTTATGATAATTGTTGGGTCTTACCTGTCAATTGATCATTGCCTGGGCCTTCAGCCATCTCGTCAACTCCGTCTTTGATCCCATCATACACTTCTCCGATGGTATCGTCAAGTTCGGAGAGAAGCATCCGAAGATTTCTGGTGGCAGCATCCGTAGGACATATCTGGCAGGCTGTGGTGGCGCCCTCCGTAGCTGATTGACCCGGTGCGCACTTCGCGTCGAAGTATGTGCCATTGGACAAGAATCCTGCCCTTCCCCAGCTGTCTATCGTGTGAGCCATCTTCATGAGGACCACGTAGAAGCTACCCTCGATGCCACCGTCTCCTCTCCACCTGCCCTTAGCAAGACGTCCAGTGATGTTACGGATTCGGGTGGTGATGTCTCCATCCCCTTGCAGAGGATTCCCTGTTTGGGTTTCTGTGTGACCAGAACTTTCGCGAAGTCCACCGAATGAACCACCGGTGGAGTTCCGGTGTCGAGAGGCATTCAGTTGGCGGTTCAAACTTCTGAACTCGTTCCAGAGTTCCTTGAAGTCTTCCTCACCATCAGTCACATTGGGCAGATGCTTGGCTCGCTTGTTGATGAATTTCGTGACATCACGGGCGCACGAGGCACTTTTGTTCACATGACGAGACATTAGCTTGAATAAGTAACCTTCAAGGTTGAATTTCTTCTGAACCTCGTCATCATCGCGAAGTTGAGGGTCATCGTCATCAAACCAATCTGCGGATTCGAAGATTTCCACCAAAACGTCAGACTCGTCTTCTTCCATCGTCATGCCTGTCATGTCACCTTCATCACCCATGCCATCTTCTGTATGTCCTGCCTCTCTGTTTAGTCCTGCACCGTCATCACGCTGTGTTGCGTTTTCCGACTGGCTCGGGTCTAGGTCACTAAGCGCCTGAACACGGCGAAGTTCGTTGATGTACCCAGAAAGATGTGGTATGTCTTTTCCTCGAAGCTTGCGTGGCGACAGGAACAAGCCGATGACAGCCTTCCTGATGAACATTCTGACTGCAGCTCTGTTTTTCTGTTTAACGGATAATGCCTCGTTTGGCTTCCCAACGGTTACAGTCCCATGTTCTCCGCCCTTTCTTTCTTCTTCACCACCGCCTGCTTCTTCTTCCATAGCATCATCTACCATAGCATCTATCTCAGCAGATATTTCGTCATCAAACTCTTCCAGTTCATCGTCTGTGATATTACGCTGCAAGGCATGGCGTAGGAGCTGCTTCCCGTTCCGGCAGGTGTATCCGTAGAGGGCGTTGACATGGCCAAAGACTCTTGCAAAGGATTTGATCTTCAGTAACATCAAAGATGACCGGCTTGCAACAAGTCTCATGAAATGCGTCAGGTTGAGATTGGGGTTGTCATTCTGGATCCGCTGGGTCTCGTTGTTCAGTCTCTGCAGCAGTTTCCTGACCAGGAGCCCCGTCTCCCCTGGATCCTGTTGACCCTCGTCACCATCCCAGCTCCAGTCGTTGTTTCTCAAGGAGATATTCATGCAGTCCCCACCTAGGACGCCCTCTGGCTCTGGCAACTCCTCAGTGACATCAGGCAGCGATACTTCCACAGCTCCCCCTCCAACATCCACCCCTAATGCAGGTAGAACTAGGGCCAGTGCAAGAAATGCAACAAGGAACTGCCACCTCCCCGGCATTGGTGTTCGTATTTGATACATGATTGTTACGAGATCTCACTCGTAAATAAGGCACGTCGGTAAAAGTTTGGAAAATATATTTTACATACAGAATCAGTCTGCTACAGATATATCGATATCATAGTAGTTTCCCACATTGCGTTAAATATAAACTATTTCAACAGTTGCGAGGAAAACAAAATCCTGCCTACGTATCAGGGACCACTTGTTGAAAAGATGGGAGCTAGCGGAACTGCATACGATGAATGTCTGGCGAGGCAATCACTGGTTGTGATGCCTTAATAAATCGCTTAACAGTATGATTGTTTTGATCCAATAAAAGTGACTTTCAAATTTTAACACGAAATGAAATCAATAAAGTCCTCGGCTCAGCTGTTCGTTCTTCAAATAAGGCAAGTCGCGAGCAATCCTGCCGGTACGGTCGGGACGACAAGTAATCGATTATTAATGAACGTTGAGTCAGAGTCGCGAAAATGCACCAATCAATTGCGAATGGTCGCACACACAGAAAGGCGTATTGTATGTGTTGTGCAAGAACAGGTGGTTTTAGGAGAGTGGTTGCGTTAGGATCGGTGTGTTGTACGACGGGAAAGTCAGCATGTGGGACCGAAAGGCAGATTTTACCTCCGAAATTAGTGGATGAATAGGCAGTCTGTAATAAGAATAGATAATAAAATATCAATAAATTATGAAATGAAATATCAAACACATGTATAATATTGTGCAGTATTCTCCAAATTATGAAATGAAATATTAAAAACGTATAATATTGAGCAGTATTCTCAAAATTCTGTTATCACTGACAAACATATCACCCTGTATGTGTTATTGTTGTTGTTGTGGTTTATGTGATGATGTTAGATCCTATGATGAAAATAGTAAATGAAAATGAACAGTAATACTAAACATATCATTAATTCTTATAATAATGTTACAAATATTAAGTATACAAAACAAGAAGTAGAAGGATAAATAACAGTTATATTTAATTAACTATAATAATGGTAATGATGGTAAAAATCACGATGCTTATGGTAATGGTATTAACATATCTTATTACGATTTAGATGTCGGATGAATTACTCATATAATAATAAGTATTATTATTTATTAGCAGTAGTAATATAATTAAACGATCATTACTGTTATTATTATCATCATTCTTACAGTTTCGTTGCCGTTGTTGTTATCACTATTATTATTTCTTATTAGTTATCATCGCATCATTTTTATCTTCAGTATACTTCTATAGCAGTTTTATGAACGGTTTCTCTATACTAAAAGATTATGAAAAGAATGAAGATAATATTTGTATGGATTGGAAAAAACCCAGAAACGCAATGAGTAATTGATGATTATCTGCTCTTGACTGCACAAGATGTGTGTTTTTTAGTTCAGTTACAGGCAGGCATATTTCACTTAAATAACAAATTATTTGTATTTCATTCGAATTTTTTGAAGGATGACAAAAAGGTGTTCTTTTTTATATAAAATATTCAGCAAAATTACATTACATTGGATTTTTTGTGTGTGTTGGTTACTTTCCAATCAGTTGTATGTAAACATTTGAACACGAATCAACGGGGAATAAATTGATCAAGATATGCTCATGAAATACCTAGAAACTCGCAATAACTATAAACCCTTTACAATTAAATTATTGACAAATCATTTCATTGTTATTTGAATACATTAATATACAATAATTATGCCCGAGCTCATTATAAGTCGAAACGGCAAGCAAATAGACAATTGAACGTTATGCCAATACAATCGTCCAACATCGCAGAGAAAATTGCGGATGACTCCTTTCCGTTGGCATAGCAACGCCCGACGCCGTAGCATCAACGGGCAGATGGTTGATACACAATAGCCTTGCTTACAGTCAAACGCAATTTTTGATAAATTGACAGATTTTGACGATGATGTGCTTATTGTAGATGTAAATCTACAGTGGAATTGTAACATGCTATAATAAACGGCCTATGAAGTGCACTCTACCATGCGATGTTCATATTCTTTCGATTATAGTACTGTTACAGATTACAAGGTACACGGATAACTGTTCCTGAAAACAAGTTTGTGTTGGAAAATTCTACTTCATGCACTTTGTATTGGGCTTAGGAGTCTGAAAACAGACTAAACAATTGTTCACCTTCATCTTCACATTGTTTAAAAGTACTGTATTAGGCATCATCATGACCCTCATTGACATCAATATTAACATTGTTTAGGAGTCTGAAAACAGTCTATACAATGGTTCCTCCTCATTATCTCCATTGTTTAGGCCTCATCATCGCCATCATCGGCATCACCGAGGTCATTAAAAATTGATACCCTTCTCAAGGAGAAATGATAATTAAAAAAAGACTATTCTGCATGTTTTAAGCTTTGGCAATATGGGCTGTCATGATGGGAACCTTGAATAGAGTACGTAATGTGTTGGTAATCATCCGGATTATATTCTCCTTTCCATGTCGGGCTGGTAGGTATTTATCGTTTTTGTTAAAGATGGTGATGATAGTAATAAGAACATGGAATTAAATGAAAAAAAGATGATGATGCTGACAATGATGATCACAAATATAATTAATAATAACAACAGTTAAATCAAGCAATATAAAATCTTATTCTCAAACTTAAATGTACTCTGTAAACTTATTTTATTACGTACATAGTATTTCGTTGACTTATTCATTTTGTGTATTATATGTTGTAATACTGTATGGTTTGTATATGAAGAGCTTTATTCCACAAGGAGCTAAATCCACTTTTGATGAAAATTGAGTCATTGATACCAGAACATTGTTCACCTAAGTACCCGACTTTCAACAAAATTATTTAACTAAATTTTGTGAGCAATAATGAAAAAATGCACGTTCTAATATCACTTTTCCATAGACGCCTGTACAAAATCTGGTAAACAATTTCTTTTTTCTCTGAAGTTACAAAAATGGATTTAGCTAATTTTTGTATCAAACTCTTCATATGTCATTTTAATTTTCGGATATTTTAGTATGAAAATAAATATAATCAGAACAAATTAAATCAAATCCATGATAATAATAATAATAATAGTGATGGTAATAACATGGTAATGACAATAGTAATGATAATAATGATAATAATAAAAGTGATGGTAATAACATGGTAATGACAATAGTAATGATAATAATGATAATAATAAAAGTGATGGTAATAACATGGTAATGAGAATAGTAATGATAATAATGATAATAATAAAAGTGATGGTAATAACATGGTAATGAGAATAGTAATGATAATAATGATAATAATAAAAGCGATGGTAATAACATGATAATGAGAATAGTAATGATAATAATAATTATCATAATAAAAGTAATAATGATAATAAATGTACTTCAGAGTATGATAAAGAGGTATCATCTCGCCTTATTGGAGTACAGCATCATCACATTCATCTATACCATCACCAGCTCACTACCGATGCCATCAAACATTGATAACCCATGGATACTGTTGATCTAACATTATATCATGTCATCCAATGACACACCAATAGGAGTGTGCGACATCATGAACATTATCATGATTGGCATAATGTGTCACAAGGGGGTTTGGCATACTTCACGCCTTTATTGTAATTCCCGTATCGTTATTATTATTCCTTTGCTCGTTGGAAAGCTAGGAAGTGATTATGATGATGATGGCGAGTATAATGATAGTAATATAACATACAAAATCAATTATAGTTGTTCTACTTGTTATTGTTTTTGTTTTTATTCTTATTGTTCGTTTTTGTTTTTGTTCGTGTTCTTGTTCTTGCTGTTCTTCTTCTTCTTCTACTTCTTCTTCTTCTTCTTCTTCTTCTTCTTCTTCTTCTTATTCTTATTCTTATTTTTCCTCTTTTAAAATGCTTTTTTTTTCAAGCCCAACATTTTTCACGGAACATTTTCATGGAACATTGCTTCTGATATGTTATTGCACGTGGAGTAACAAAAGGGAGAGATTATTCTCCTAAATCTAAATATGCACTTCATTTCAGTCACCACTAATGCAACATTAAACACACCAACAAAATAGCATCCAGAAGGATAATGTAAGTTAGCTTTACAAATTACATTAACGTCTAGTATTGATTGCAAAGAAGTATATCAATGATTGACTCTTTTCCCTAATTAAAGTATGTATAATTATGTTTAAATGGCTCTCCTGAACATACACACACATTAATATCTTGAACAGAAATAATCCACTTTCTGCTGCTGCAAAGTCATCCATCAATCATTTTATTGACACAAGATTATGCTGTATTTGAGTAGGATAAAGAGACTCAAACACAGCGAATTGGCATTTCAAAATGCCCCAATCACACAAACGAGAACGACATCAGACCGAAGAAAGAATTACACTGTTCCGTAAACCTGCAGATATATTCCTTTCCCTTTCCCTTTCCCTTTCCCTGTTTTAGCGTGTATTTGTATTTTACAAACTTAGCTTTAGTAAATTATGTCATTTTTAGTTTAAGGAACCTATCCACAACAAGCTCTGCTTCTTCATAGGCTCCGTCGCTACATCTCCAACTCAAGGACAATGTTTTTATTAGTATGCACCGGTATTGCATGTATGTACATGTATATTATAATCATTTTCGAATTGGTTGCTACACTCTTCGTAAAAAGAGATATTGTGGAAAACAATAAACTATCTATCTATCTATCTATCTATCTATCTAATGCGCGCTGCGATATTTTGAATAGTACCTGAATCCAGTTATCAGGGTCATGATAATACTGTTGGAGCTTTGGTCAGTTTATTGAGTATAGCGCTAACTCGCTCTCTCTCTCTCTCTCTCGCTCTACCTCTATCTCTCTCTCTCTCTCTATTTTGTGTTCATGTATACTTCTAATTTAAATGTGATAAAAATGTCTTATACTTTGTTATTCAATTTGGTTCCTTTCCACTGTTCATGAATGCATTGTATTATATTGTACAATTGAAAACAACGCAACTATCATAATCATGTAGACTTTGCATGTAGCGGTCTATTGAAAAGATGTTATGATGTTTGTATTAATAAAACAAAATAAACAAATGAGTGGAAGAAAAACATATGTCTACATCTACTACTTCTACCATTACTACTACTTCTACTATTACTTCTGCTACTGCTACTACTACTACTACTATTACTTTACTACTTTACTACTGCTACTACTACTACTACTACTACTACTACTACTATTATTACTACTACAACTACTACTACTACTACTACTACTACTACTACTAATGCTACCATCACTGATACTACAACTGCTACTTCCACTACTACTACCATCACTGATACTACAATTGCTACTTCCACTACTACTTCTTCTTCCACTACCACTACTACTACTACTACTACTACTACTACTACTACTACTACTACTACTATTACTACTATTACTACTACTACTACTACTACTACTACTACTACTACTACTACTATAACTACTACTACTTTTACTACTACTACTACTACTACTAATAATAATAATAATACTTCTACTACTACTACTACTACTACTACTACTACTACTATTGCTACTACTACTACTACTAATACTACTACTACTACTACTACTACTACTACTTCTACTATTACTACTACTACCACCACCACCACTACTAATACCACCACCACCACCACTACTACTACTATTACTAATAATACTACTAATACTACTACTAGTACTACTACTACTACTACTATTACTTCTTCTATTACTGCCGATGCTGCTGATGATGATGCTAGTGGCTATTTGATGTAATATATATTATTAGTGATTACAGAATTACAGAAAATAATGATAAAATAAAAAATAAAAACAGTCATCTCATCGCAAACGCGCAAATAATAATAATAGCAATGAATAGCATTTTCATAATATTTTATAGAGACCTTGTAAGCGTCTATATATGAAATAAGTTAGTAATAAACATTATAATGGGAACATTATATACCATACACGTTTAATGTGTGACATAAGACCACGAAGTATAGAAAACCAAAGATAGATGAAATAGCTGATTAGAAAAGTGAACGATTGATTAATATCACACCCTCTACCAAACTGTAAAGATTCAGTACTATAGTTCTCTAGAAACGTTAACACACAGAGAGAGGTTTATTTATTTTATTTGTATGAATAAATACAAATGAAAATAGCTACTCACCGGATATCTTTGAAGGCCTATCAATACACTGCGTTGTATTCCAACAGTCAGGCGATACCGTACATCAAACTGTATCGATCACAGCCAAAATATGGCTCCAACGTCATTAAACATTAGCAAACGAGCTCTAATAACCGCCACGTCTCCCCTCACTCATCTATATCCCACCAACTGATGAAAATTATTGTCCCGAGATGAACAGCAACTAACAAAAGAATTGTTTCCAATAGGCCAGGGACGATTGCTCGCGAGAGAGTTTTGTTAATTGATTGGGCGAGGCAATATAGCGGGGATTAATTAGACCAGCGTGCGTTGTGTGAAGGTGATACCAGGCGTTATGGTGAAAGTGAATTTGCATGCTCCACCGGAGTTCGTGGATACAAAAAATGATAATCCCGCTAAAGTGATGGTCTTAGGAGCTCCTCGCTGTTGAATTTGAAAATTGAATTCAACAGGTTCTGCAGTACATGTACTTCTAAAAGGTTCTGTGATATTTTCACTCTCTGCAAGTATTATCTATGCAAACACGTTATTAGCTCCTCTCTCCTCTCCCCACTCAAACCAAACTGTGATAAAGCAAATTGTGCGTATTAATTCTAAAGAAATATAAAAGCAAGGGGAGTATCTATTGGAATTAACCAATCAGGATTTGGCACCTCTATTTCTAAAACAGTCTTGTTCAAGGATCTTTCCTCATTATTATTGGGGGGGGGGAGGGGCATTGCAATTTATCAATGCTACGAAACTATGTTTCACACAAGTAATTGGTACTAGCGTATAAATACTATCGTGCAGACAGTTGCTGCTTTTGTTTTATGGACACATAATAATTTTGATGATCTTTCTAATTTATAAGTCGTTAGAATGACAAAAACCCAGAATATTTCGCTTGTGATGCAGACTATGCGATGAGACTAAAAACAAAGGATGGTTATCTCATCATACTCCAATCACTACCACTTTTCTATCTGTCAATCTGTGTGTGTGTGTGTGTGTGTCTCTCTCTCTATCTGTGTCTATCTCCCCGTGTATGCATCGTTATCCCTCAAATTCTATCTGTCTTTATTACCTTTAATTTATCTCCTTGTATCCCCCTCTTCCATTCTCTTCCCCTCTCTCTCTCTCTTTCAACCCAACCTTATCCCTCCCTCGTTTCTTCCACATCGTCATCTTAATACTACGGTCAAGTTGCTATACCCTTTTTTCTTTCTCCCCTCTCTCCTTTTTTCTCTTTCTACCCCGTCTCTCTTTGTTTTCAACCTCTACTCTGTTTCTCCTATTTTATCCCATCTCTCTTTATCTCCCTCTCTCTCCCTCTTTCTTTTTGATGATGGTGGTTCTGATGATGATAATGATGATTGTGAGAGAGATAAGGGGCGTCAGAGAGCGATCATCACTTCAACGCAGAAAGCCTGTAAAACAGCCCGAGATCTTATCAATTAGTGATATTAATTCATAGATCGTTAATATACCAGCTCATGCCAGGCACGGTAGAAGCAGTGCCAATCCCGCACTGGTACTTTTCTTAGCACAAAGAACAAAGCAAAATGAAACAGGACAAAACAAAACAAAGCAACCCAGAAAAGTCAATTCTTGGGCTCTCTCGTGATGTCTCCACCAGTCTTTAGTTCGTCTTCTTATATGGAATTGATTATCATTCATAAATTATCCACTTGAAGTTATCATGTTACTATTTATTAACGTAACTGTGTATCGATTTTGTTAATGCTCATGACATTTCACTTTGTAAATTCATCCAAATTTATACCGTTGAAAAACAAATTTTAAAAAGGGGCAATAAATACAAAAATTAAGTTTCATTTTCAAAACGTTGGCCTCCTGCAAAAAGGTTGATACTGCCTCTGACAATACGACAATACATAGCACCCACGACCTTCTTGCAGGTAGCCGAAAAAGTGGATAATTCTTAAACAATTTTGTAAAGTAAAAAGGAAGGTATAAATGTTTACAATATGATATCAGTTAATGTTTGCTAACCTCAAATCGGCAATTTGGTTAGAGCAAGGATGAACTTTACCGTTTGTTCCGTATAAGAATAATATATAAAATTGCCCCCCCCCCCTATCCCCTCCTTCAAAGCGTAATTTGTCTTGGGGGCACTGATCAAAATGTCTTGTGGATTAAATATTAATATAGGATAGGCCTATTCAAAATAAATCAAAATATCACCTATACGTATAAAAAAAGGCATATCGAGACGTTGTGTGTGTTATAAGTATTTTTAAAATGTCCAGCACTACATCATAGTAATATTTCCGATTCAGCGAATTTAAAATACTTTTTATATTTGGTTTGTGCTATGATTACAATTCCTTCAAATCCTCATAACGTTTTTTCTTGTTTGCCTTATTGGGTTTCATTTTTTACTTGTCAAAAGATCCCAGTATAATATAAGATTACAAAATAGAAATTTGGACGAGAAAACAAGCTGAAAGACGAAAATTATTATAATAATAATAATAATACATTATATTTCTATAGCGCTTATTACAATGTTTCTAATCGCTTTACAAAGTTGTACTTAGATAATAATACATTCAATAACTATAATTAATATATACTAATCAACCTACAATTAATTCAAAATACATACATAAGCACAGATACATCTAGTCAATACATATAGATACAATAAAATACAATTAATTTTAGGGCAAAACATTATAAATTCAAATTAAGGCAATTACATTACATCTACCGTGCAAAACACATTAAAGCTACAGACTAACAGGGAGGATTAACAGGGAGAATTAAAAAGAAATGTCTTAAGGGAGGATTTAAAAGAATCTAACGAAGGAGCTTCCCGAATCTCAAGAGGAAGTATGTTCCAAAGCCTCGGAGCAGCTACGCTGAAGGCACGGTCTCCATATCGTGTTCGAGTTCTTGGACCCGGGGCCAGTTGCAGATGAGCATAGGTGGATGAGCAGAAAATGTGGAAACATTACATTCGGGGAATTAATTAAAAAGGAAAACATTTTGGTCGTATCAATAGAAAAACATGTATTCCATGAACAGCATCATCTAATTATCTGATTTTCCCACTATTTTCTGGAGCAAATTGTTCTTAAGGTTGGATTCATTTTTATAGGAAAGAAAAGTATAATTTGTGCAGAAATCCATCGTACACACCAGATAAAGTGCCTTTCCTGCTAATTATTGAAAGCTTACTGAATAATATATTTAGTGCCATATCCAGGGGTGTAAGAAGAGATAGGCACTAACGGTTGCTTAGATACGACATAAACAAACACAATCATATAAAAACCATTTCTTGACAAAGTAGTACCAAAATACCTCTCTAGAGAGATCGTAAACTCTTGAACAGTGCATCCACAAGGAAAAACATCTAGAGCCCAACAAAAGATACCTGGGCCCTGTCTTACATCTATTTCATGTTATTTTTTATACCGTCTTTTTATTTTACATGTTGGTTTTAAATTTTATTTTCAAAAGATGCATATGATCGTATGCTCTTTCTTGGTAGAACTCAACTTTGGATTAAATCTAGAAGAGTTTTGTATCCGAAGTACCTTTATATGTAGTATTATAGTAGCATAGTAACAGCATAGTAAAACAAACAATAGTAATAATAAGTTCGTGACGCGACTTGTTTTACTATGGGAATTTATTTGTAAGCATTTGTTTGTGTTTAATATTACCTAGGCAACTATCATAACAATATGACAATAGGAGATTAGAAAATGGCAGTATAATACTTGGGTATGGTACATACTTTGAACTCTAACATCACAATAGCGAATGGAAAATCTGGATTTTAAGTAACGCAGTATAGAATATAAGGAAAAACACAACAACAAGAATAACGATGATAACATCAGGGACATCAATAACGTGGTCGTTTGAATGACCTACTTTTTTTTTTTTTTAAGCCTGATTATTATGGTTTTGTTTGATATTGAATATTTGGTCTCTGTTTTTGATAGGTTGTCTGAGTAAACAGAAAAAGGAATATTGATTTTGACCAAACAAAGATACCCCGAAATCGAGGCCGAAAACTGTAGGTCCGATATGCATTACTGGCTATTTGTGACTCTTTACAATGGCTTTAAAATCAATCAGTCACAGAATTGATTCGCAAATTGATAAGCAAATTAATCTCACAAAGAAATAAAAATCCAATATTTTGATGAAATTGACCCGTTTCGGTCACAAGAGCTTCCGACAGATACAAATACAATATTTTGATGAAACTGACCCATTAAGAGTTGATTTTAAAGGTAAAGACCAGTTATGGTCATGCGATTGCATTGTGAAAGAAACGTTGTGGAATCGATCAGAAAAGGTTGATCATCTAGCATATAAGTATTGGTGTGTACTGCAAGGTTCTGGAATCATCAAAATGATAAGAAATATGGCCCGTCTTCGTAAAGTTACAAGCACTGTACACAGAAAGATGTATATGGGACTATACGCACACGTGCGCGACACGTGCGTTTATCTCTCACAGACCATGTAGATAAACTAGTTTACCAAATATTTCAATTAGTAGGCGGTTTCCCGGCAAATTTGGTATCATCATGTATTAGTTAAAACATATTCTTTCACATGATTGGTAATAAGAGCTTCGATTTCATTTTTTGAAATTGGGGCGTTTCCAATACTGGTCTTTACCTTTAACGTTTCGGTCACAATTTGATCAGAGAGAGATACCCCGAAATCGAGGCCAAAACTGTAGGTCCAATCTGCATTAGCTATTTGTGACTCTTTACAATGGCTTCAAAATCAATCAATTACAGAATAGATTCAGCCTCTCTTGCTAAGCAAATTAATTACACAAAGAAATAGATATCCAGTATTTTGATGAAACTGACCCATTAAGAGTTGATTTCCGTTTCGGTCACAATCGCTGTTGACCGGACTACATCTCATGTTTGTTTGTTTGTTTTTATTTCTGCATTTCCAAAATGAATCATAATCATATACATAAAGTAACAAATTTACTTCATTTTACATACATTTTTAAGTACATTGAATAAGATGCATACAAACACAAATATAATTTCAATGAAAAAAAGAAAGATAAATTACAGAAAATGCAGGAGACCGCCATCATGAGCGGTAAGCTTGAAATCGATGGCGGCCTCGAGAGAATAGCGAAACAATACCTACGATTCTTTCGTTTTATTATTTTTGTTTGTATTTGAAATTCAGTATTTGTTTGAGTTTGCTATCATGAGCTATTTATTGACGACCTTCGGGTTATAGTTATTTAGTAACTCTCTTTTTCTTTTTCTTTTTTTTTTTTTTGTTGGGGGGGGGGGGGGGTCATCGATGTCACTAACTTAAAAAAAATGCTGTTATTGTCATCATTACGATTATCTTTATCACTATCATTATCATCATTATTTATTATCATTAGTATTATCACTATCATTATTATCATTAGTATTATCACTATCATTATTATCATTAGTATTATTATTGAAAAAATCAGTATCATTATTATAACCATTCTTATTATGAATATTATTATTATTATTATTATTGTCATTAGTTATATTATTATCGTTATCATGATTGCTGTTGTATTACTATTATTGCTATTAGTAGTGGTAGTATTATTATAAGTAGTAGTAGTAGTATTAGAAATAGTAGTAGTAGTAGTAGTAGTATTTTCAAAATTATTGTTATTATTATTAATGTTATTATAATCATCATTGTTATTATCATTATTATTATTATTATTTGTTATTACAAAAACGTCACCATTACCCACATCCTCATCACCGTTGATTTCTCTTCACCTGTGTTGTAAGACAAGGGTGACAAAAACGACCTACATTTTGACAAACCCAATGACAAATTGCATCAAGCCTAAACTAGAGTGAGTGGCAATATGAATATAGTTACTATAGTCTAAAACGCAAATATTCCAGCCCGGGGGTTGCAAAATTGATGCATCGCTGTCCGTTTCTGCAAACAGTATAATTCTGTATTGCTCTTAACGCTCAATCACTTAATGGAATCGTTGCGATGCTCTCCCCATCCTCGCATCCCCTCACCATCATCAACAGGTGATCTCTCTGCAGCAAAAGCGTCTGTGGTTCCCATGGCAACCGGAAAGAATCATCAGAGCGCGTCCCTTGTTACCATAACCACCGTCTGTGTGTGTGCACCCGGTAGTTTATGCTGGCACGTGTTAGCTTCTTAATGGCAGCGACGGCGTCCGCGCGTGACTCTTCAAATACAAAAAATGGTAGAGAATAATATATCTTTAATGGAGAGATAATTCCCCCACCCCCCCCCCCCCCCTTCTGAGAGAGAGAGATGGGTTTTGAGCAAGTGATATTGGCAGGTACCACTAGGCACCATCATATCCGTTACATCATTCATATCATTATAGGCTTAACCTTTTAGGGTATGAATAATTTCAGATGGGTATTAGTTGCATATGGGTACGATGAATGTCTATTGATGAATTTTAATGTGTGAGGGTTTAACCTAAAAATGACACAAAATGTTCAAATTTACCCAAACAAACAATTGTGATGATAATACTGGTAACGATGATAATAATGATGACGATGATATTATTTTTATAATAATAATGACACTACTGTATGATAATAGACCTGATAATATTACTATTGGTAACAATAACTATAATGATTATAATAGTAATAATGATACTAATAACAATGGTAACAATAAATGCTAATAATGATGATAATGATGATGATGGTAATACTGATAATGATATGTGTGATATGTCCATGAAATTTCGTAGCATTGCAAATTTAGGCCTATGTTGAGTAATGACACAAACCATACATTATAATGGAAATAATGATGTCAAATGAAAGGATTATTTATATCCTATAGCATAGGCGTTTAATGCAAAATGAAATAATGTGGGTGTTATCATCAATGCATTGTCGTTTCAAAATGATGAATCAGCAATAAGCTGGCCCCATGGAAGACCAGCAGCAACAATATATTTGCAGCTGAAAATGGGCTATCAGTCGTAATTTTCTGTATGATTACTTTGTATGTATTTTATGTGATTTCATTAAACGGAATTAAAAACATCAACAGCAATACGCCAATATTTTCATCCGTTTTATGTTTCATAGATTGATATAGTTATTTTTCTTATTAAGATACTATTCACAAATCCACAGTCCCATTTCTTTCTGTACAATAAGGTGGGGCTGCACAATTCATTTCGCTTCTCCTTTGAAATGCTACTGGCCTCAATAGTGTACGCTGAGAGGCAGCACACTGGTACATGCAGCATATTATGTGAGTGGTCGATAGATGGCGTCAAACCGCAACATTAACCGAGATCCCTGGTATTGTCCTGATTCAGTGTCCCACGAGAGAGCTAATGAGAGAGATGGAAAGAGAGAGAGAGAGGGAGAGAAAGAGAGACAGAGACAGAGAGACAAAGAGAAAGAGAGAGACAGAGACAGAGACAGAGACAGAGACAGAAAGAGAGGTTTGGGGGATGCAGCAATCATGAAAAAAATATAACTTTCAAATGCCTTGTTCAGATGTGGTGCGGTGAACCGCGGCGTTTTTGTTTTGGACGATGACGTAAAGTGTAATACGCTTTACTTATGCATCTTATTACACAAAGCTCACTGAATAAAGCGAAACACCCTTGTTGCGCGTAGTTGCCATTCATTGACAAATAAATTATCGCGGCGTTTTTTTGTTTATGTTATGCTTTGTTGTGGTTGTTTATCGTGTCATACCTGAACAACATTATTGAGTCTCTCGAGGTAATACATTTTTATATGCTATGGGTAAATCCACCTAAATGGCTTTAAACCATATTCCTCTATTTATCACTCCTCCATTATTTCATGCATACCAAAATAAATAGCCCCCCCCCCCCCCCCGTCATTCTATATCTGTCTCTCTCGACTCTCCTCCCCCCCTCTCTCTCTCTCTCTCTCTCTCTCTCTCGCTCTCTCGCTCTCCCTCTATATTGTCTCTCATGCCACATCTATTTGTCTTTCTTCACATCTTTCACCTTCTCTTGTTCCTTTGCATTTAATTTTCTCTCAGCTTTCGCTTCATTATGGTATTTCTCCATCATTATTTCGTTTTATTCATGTTTGTGTTTTGATCTCCATATAGTTTGAAATAATCATGCCATATTATTTTTCATCTTTTCTTATTTCATTTATTTTCATTTCCAAGTATCAAATACAACTATAAACAATGTTGACATGTAAACGGAATGGTAACAAATGAACATGAACTAACAACCGTATGCAAACTTGTTTCCACAATGAACGAAAAATGGTATCATTCGAATTCCCACTTCGATAAGTTATATGAGAAACACCCATGTCATGAGCAAAAGCATCATCAGGAACGCCAGTCGATGGGATACAGGATTCGCTGAATTACACAGCTCTCCCTCACAGCAGTACGAGCAAGTCTCCATCGCCCAGCCCGGCCCGGCCGTGTAGCAGGCCTCGATACACTGAGCCCCGCAAGTCCGCGACGTGGCGTAGAACTCGCTCACAGCCCTTCCCATTTCATCTGTTGTCGTTTCCATAGTGACGGATTTCTATGGGATAATGAGATGAGATAATTGGAGTAATTATATAATTACAATGTATCGATCGTGAGGATTCATTAAGGCCTAATAATGCCTATACGTGATCGTAAAGACCTTCAAATATTTGAAGGTTAGGCAATTTCAAAATGCCTTGTCCGTGAACTGTGTTATATGCGAGCAGGACAATAACCCATTATGTAATATTGAGTATGATTTATAAAGAATACACGAGGTGGTGTTGAAATTGCTTTTGGATTGTTTCTCGAAATTCTTTGTTATGATGTTTGCAAGCCGAAACGATCTCGGAGAAGCAAAATTAAATGAATACATACAATACAATGAATAAATGAACTTTTAAAGAGCAGGGAGTGAGACAGGTAGAGACAGAGAAAGACAGAGAGAGAGAGAGATAGAGAGAGGGGAGGAAGAGAGAGAGAGAGAGATAGAGAGAGAGAGAGAGAGAAAGAGAAAGGGGAGGAAGAGAGAGAGAAAGAGAGAGAATGATTTTTAAAGGATAGACAAGGAGGTGTGGAAATTGCTTTTGGATTATTCCTCAAAATTGTGTGTAATATTGTGTTTGCAATATTGGCCTTGCATGTGACAAAATTCGTGTGCTAAACATGAAAAACGAGTACTCCACTGCTATTATCATTGCTCTTAATGCTGCTGCTACTATTACTTCTACTATAGTTATTGCAATGACGACCTTCGTCATTGCCTTGTTTTTGCAATGACGACCTTCGTCATTGCCTTGTTTTCGTTCACATTCTGCCCCATTAATATTCTCCTTTTCCTCCTTTTCCTTATCCTTATCCTTATCGTCCAAAAATCCCATTCGTTTTGCACGTAGTGCTTGTTATTCCTAGTTAGGTGCTTTCCTCATGTCCTTTTCCTTTCAAATTTCATAGGCATAGTCTCTAACATCTCATCAAGGTCACTACATTCTTCGATTTTCGAAATGACTCATGCATGACCGTCCAGGCGCCATTTTGTCCGTTTCTGGTCCATTTTAAGGCCTTTCTTTCTTCCTTCCTATCTCCACTATCACAGATCCTACAAACTTCTAACAAATTCCTCTAGATAGTCTGAGAGATGTTCTTTCATCTGCGACAAATGACTTGACCTTCAAAATGCCATCTTCATACTCGAAATTCAAATCTAAAACCGAATCCGTCAAAAATCTCTCAAGTTCTTGAAAAATGGACCCCTAAATAATCTAAAACTGCCATAACTTTCTCATATAAATTCCGTTTTGTATTTAAATCTCACACTATCTTTATCTCATAATTGCACATAGCCATGCCAAATTTCACGCACCAATGGCTTTGCACAACATAAATAGCGCCCTCTAAAGTTATGGGAATTGGCTTTCTCTCTGTGGCCGTATCTCCATAATGGCTTGGCAAACCCGTACCCTTTTTTGGATTTAGATACTCGAAGATATGCCCTTTCCAGCCATATACAAAATTATATACCCTATCACTGACCAAATTTGAGAAAATTGCCCTCCAAATTCGCCATTTTCAAGAAAATTGAGAAATAACTTCAACTTGCCTCTAAAATGGCGATCGTTATACCTACATCAATGAAACTTTGCAGACATATGTATCCATATAGGTGACAACTGTTTACCAAGTTTGGTAAAATTCGAATATGTCAGCGCAAAGTTATCGCCAAAAATGATGAATTTACTATGGATTACGTAATAGCGCGTTCAATGCGCGCAATACATTGCGCGCAGTTAACAATGGTGTCAAACTGACCGCAATGAAGTGCCCTTTCGGATGATACCAAGTATTATATATGTTCACACAGAAAATTGTGAGTAAATCGCATTTGAACGAAGATCACTACACGAATTCCGCCGAGTTTCCGCCCGAACCTAACACGTTTCGGCTAAGACGTCATTTTTTCAGACTGCTTTTCGCCCCTTAAACGTCCTTTTTTTTCCTTGAAAATTTGCAGTGACATGCCGAGTTCCAATACGCAGGGCACCTCCTGGCCGGATTTTTGAAATTGGTCAAGGGGGCCATTTAAGACGCCATTTTGTCCTATACATCTATTTTACATCACGTGTTTCGATAGGATTATCATAGAAAAAAAGAGAGTAGTTTACAATAACAACCATGAAATTCTCTTTCTAATGATACCAAATACGGCCCATAAAGAGACGTAAAGAGAGAGAGAAAAAACAATTTAACTCCGGCCATAATACAGATCCTGCACGTTTTCCGCCCATTCATTACACGCATTGTCTATGGGGCATATCGGGTTCACGCTTTTGGCCCCCACAACGAACTTGATTGCAATGTCAAACATGCACCAAATCCCATTGGTTTGTGCACGCAGTGCTTGCGAGCCCTTTCTAGGTTCTTTCCCCTATCCCAATTTCTTTCAAACTTCGTAGGCATAATCACTACCATCCCATCAAGGTCACTGTTGAGGCCTTTCTTTCGCCCTATCTGTCTCCAATATCACAGAAGCTACAGACTTCGTGCAAATTGCTCTGGATAGTCCGAGAGAAGCTCTTTCGTTTGACACGTAGAAACACGGCGTCATTGCACGCACATCGTTCTGAAACGATTGCATTTCTAGTCGTTCACATTCTGCCCCATTAATATTTTCCTTTTCCTTTTCGTCCAAAAATCCCATTCATTTTGCACGTAGTGCTTGTCCTTCCTAGTTAGGTACTTTCCTCAAGTCCTTTTCCTTTCAAATTTCGTAGGCATCATCTCTAGCATCTCATCCAGGTCACTACATTCTTCGATTTTCGAAATCACTCATGCATGACCGTCCAGGCGCCATTTTGTCCGTTTCTGGTCCATTTTAAGGCCTTTCTTTCTTCCTTCCTATCTCCACTATCCTAGATCCTACACATTTGTAACAAATTCCTCTAGATATTCTAAGAGATGTTCTTTTATCTGCGACGTATAACCTGCCCTTCAAAATGCCATCTTCATACTCAAAATTCAAATCTGAAACCGACTCCGTCAAAAATCTCTCAAATTCTTGAAATATGGACCCCTAAATAATCTAAAACTGCCATAACTTTCTCATATAAATTCCGTTTTGTATTTAAATCTCACAGTATCCTTATCTCATAATTGCACATAGCCATGCCAAATTTCACGCTCCAATGGTTATGCAAAACATAAATAGCGCCCTCTAAAGTTCTGAGAATTGGCTTTCTTTCTGTGGCCGTATCTCCATTATGGCTTGGCAAACCCGTACCCTTTTTTGGATTTAGATACTCGAAGATATGCCCTTTCCAGCCATATACAAAATTATATACCCTATCACTGACCAAATTTGAGAAAATTGCCCTCCAAATTCGCCCTTTTCAAGAAAATTGAGAAATAACTTCAACTTGCTCTAAAACGGCGATCCTTATACCTACATCAATGAAACTTGGCAGACACATGTATCCATATACGTGACAACTGTCTGTCAAGTTTGGTAAAATTCGAATATGTCAGCGCAAAGTTATCGCCAAAAATGATGAATTTACTATGCATTACGTAATAGCGCGTTTAATGCGTGCAATACATTGAGCGCAGATAACAGTGGTTTCAAACTGACCGCAATGAGGTGCTCTTTCGAATGATACCAAGTATAGTATATGTTCACACAGAAAATTGTGAGTAAATTGCATTTGAACAAAGGTTACTATACGAATTCCGCCGAGTTTCCGCCCGATTATAACACGTATCGGCTATGACGTCATTTTCCAGACTGCTTTTCGCCCCTTAAACGTCCTTTTTTTCCCTTGAAAATTTGCAGTGACATGCCGAGTTCCAATACGCAGGGCACCTCTTGGCCGGATTTTTGAAATTGGTCAAGGGGGCCATTTAAGACGCCATTTTGTCCTATAAATCTATTTTACATCACGTGTTTCGATGGGATTATCATAGAAAAAAAGAGAGTAGTTTAAAATAACAATTATGAAATTCTCTTTCTAATGATACCAAATACGGCCCATAAAGAGACGTAAAGAGGGAGAGAAAAAATTTTTTAACTCCGGTCATAATACAGATCCTGTACGTTTTCCACCCATGCATTACACGCATTGTCTATGGGGCATATCGGGTTCACGCTATTGGCCCCAGAACGATCTTGATTGCAATGACGAACATGCACCAAATCCCGTTGGTTTTTTAACACAGTGCTTGCGAGCCCTTTCTAGGTTTTTTTCCCCTATCCCAATTTCTTTCAAACTTCGTAGGCATAGTCACTACCAACCCATCAAGGTCACTGTTGAGGCCTTTCTTTCGCCCTACCTATCTCCAATATCACAGAAGCTACAGACTTCGTGCAAATTGCTCTGGATAGTCCGAGAGAAGCTCTTTCGTTTGACACGTAGAAACATGGCGTCATTGCACGCACATCGTTGTGACACGATTGCATTTCTAGTTACAACTTATCACTATTACATGTATACTAAAATCTATCTCTCTCTCTCTCTCTTCCCCCCCCCCCCCCTCTATCTGTCTAACTCTCTGTCTCTCTATTACTCTCTCTCGCATTCACTCCCTCCTCTTTCATAAGTAAATTTATTTAACTTATGTAGAAATATAGATTTGCTTGTCCGTAATCGAACTTGCCCCCCCCCCCCACCACCCCTCCTCCTTTCTACCTCCTCTCTCCCCGTCGAAAGAACCGTGTACTTGGCCGTGTTCTGTTGGAAAGTTAATACTATAATATAACGGGATGGTATTGGGATCACTTACGATGCAATATCTTTCACACTCTATGATGGTGATGTTGGTGAGAGGCACCGGGTTTGGGAAGGGCTCGACGCAGTCTGGCGACCCTGTACCGTTGACATGTGAGCACTCGTAACATTCTACGGCTTGGGATGCATCTGACGCAGAAGAGAATAAGAAGTATAAAGACTTTTCTATATTTCTATTATATTCGGTTCCATTTCAATTTATTTTAAATTATTTTATTTCCATAACTCAATTGAAACATGATAAAATGATAGCATCAAATTAATATCAAATGATACTTGCCATTTAACATAGAATATGGAATGTATTTGTAATTATACAATATCGAATGTCGATAAGTAATAAATGATTTTGAGATGCAAGATATATATATAAATCGAGAAGAATTTTAAAGGACATTGAGAAAGCCACTAAAAACAATGTTTGTATTTGTGTGGATTATTCTAAAAGAACAAAAAAAGAAAGAAAGAAAGACAAATAACAAGAAAATGATCACATGCACGTAGTGCTTAATTCATCAACGATGTCTCTAAAGTTTAAACATGTATGCAACACTGGCTATCGGATTCCTGCTTTCCCACGCACAATTTATGCACATTGTCCACTCTTTGGGGAGTATTCCAGCCAGGATCTATCTTACAAACGCCCACATTGCTGAGCAAACTCCAAAGACGTTTGCATCATAGCGGATATCCATTAAATACGTGGTGGAAAGTGGAAACATTTAGAGTGGATTAATAATTATGTTATTTTAGCGTGATCGCCAGGGAGATTAGAACCCCGAACCCTTTGATCGAGATTCTACTGAATGAACCACAGAACTGTACAACGACAACTCCAATATATATGGACAATTTTATATATCATCTTCACCTTTCTTATTAATTTCGTCCGCAATATTATTGTTAAATATAAGTCGTTTATGCAATACAAACAATGATCATGGAAAGAAAATGTTAATGAAATAATAACAAGTGAGATAAACAGCAAGGAACTTTTTTAAAGCATTTCACAATAAAACAAAACTATTGTAGTAACGTGAAAAACAAGGTTCATATTCATAAAACTGTATTGAGCTTTGTTATCAAGTAATTATGGGACCAGGGGGTGTTTCACAAAGATCCAAAGTTGAACTTATCTCTAAGTTGGACTAAACAATTATGGAAAGCCGTTAGCATCCTTGAAAATATTTTGTAAAAGTTATTTTAAAAGGCATAATGTTGATTCAAATCGTTCATATTTTCATTTATCATGGGAGATTTCATGTTCTTGATGTGGACTTTATGAAAAGTCTAAAATACTTGAATTTTTGCATTTGAATATACTTCATTATAAGGCTACAAATGGCTCTCCATAATATTTAAGTCCAACTTAGAGATAAGTTCGACTTAAAATCTTTGTGAAACACCCCCCGGGACACATATTTTCCTATAAGATGTACGCATTCTGCAGAAATTAATCCTTTATTTTGGTATTGTACATGTACAATACCAAAATAAAGGATTAATTTCTGCACGAAGCACAGGATTTTTTAAATACGTGACAAGTTAAACAAAAAGGCATACAGTTCTTACCTCCTTGCATCAAGACCATTAGACCCAAAACGACTAGGTAGTAGGCAAACGCCATGCTGAACCTTACAATATCAAGAAATTCCTTAGAAAGCACTCATTATCAATGGCAAAGCAAGTTGGAGAAACCAGTCTTCAAATTTAGTTAAGCTGATCGAGTCATCGTTTCAAAGTTTTCACGATGAAAGCGAAATGTTCACGGCCGAAGGTTTACTCCAGACTATATTGGAAGTATTGCATCTCCTGTGACGCAGTAGACAACTAGGAATCACTAATATCCTACATATCGATGAAATCCAAGTCAATGATAAACTTCTTTATTCTATTTAGCCTCCAATTACCATTTATTGAATAGGAAATCAACGCAAGCATTTGTATATACAACGATGGTGCCACTGCATTGGGTGCATAATATTTTCTAACAACCGGGATACAGGTAGTTACGTATACTAAAGCATTGAACTGTGTTGCGAGAAATCTTATCGATTATTGTCAAAAAGACGTTCGAGTACTTCTCAGACTCTATTATGATGGTAATTATTGTACACAGCGCCGCTCCCCTAATCGATATTGTTAAAAAATAACTCTCGACAGTGTTCTTATCAATATTCCGAGGGCTTCCAAAGAATCTTTATTCAAAAGGTTCTCTATTCCGAAACCCTGCTATGCCGAAAAGTCGTATGTTTGAAGGCTTATTATGCCGATTGGTCACTTTTATCACAATATCAAACGATGGTATTAAAAAAGGTGCTATTACTCCGAAGTCTGGAAATTGGACATTGGATTACTTTGTTGAGACTGAATTGCAACGTAAGCTGGTCTCTATTACGATTTGCGACTAAAAGATCAATTCCAATCTTTTCCTGCATTTTAATGGACCAGTGTCCACCTTGTTCAAGTCAAAGTTAACGTTTTATTTCCATTATCATCAATAAATATTAAAAATCATATACAATAATTAAATTGCAAACAACATTTTACAAAGTATACACAAATTAATAAAAAAAGTTCACGTTGTTTTTCTTTGCAAAACACAAAAACATAGCATATTCTTCTCAATTAAGTTACAAGATAAGTTATAAGATAGTCATATTAATATTATACAAATAATCAAAATCAAGAAGAAAAATGAAAAGGATGCTGTAAGAATAATAATAAGAATAGCTCGTTCTCATATAGCGCTTTTCAGGACCGGAGGCCCTCTCAAAGCGCTTTACAGATGAATATATTATTACCCCGGTCATTGGATATTCATATGTCCAGTGAAAATCGAAGGCTCCACTAAAAAGCATGGTTTGAAGAGTGTGTACCCCTCAACAAATTTGTTAATAACAAATTAACATAACCGGTCAGTGAAGGTTTGAGCAAAAAAGGGTTAAAATAAGAGAGTTGTGTATTGTATAATTTGCGCTCAGTCAAACATACATTGGCAATTCATAACTCTTCTTTTTTAATCGGATATTGCTCGAACTCTCACTAATTTGTTTCTCTCGCTTGTTCTGCTTTTATTAAAACTAACTCGATATTAGGGTGGACTTCCCCTTTAAAGGGATCGTTTAGCAATGTTAAATCTGAAATACACTGCCCTACTTGTTATCAGTGTCTGTGATATGGTGTAATATTGAAGTCCTGAACAAATTTCGCTTCGAAATGATCAAGAAGTGCCTCAAAAAAGTAAAAATCTTTGAGTGACCGGTTTTACCATACTCGTTTTCCCCAATAGACTGTAGTGTTATGAAAACCGTTTGGCAAACGCAAAATTTGATTTCGATTTTCAATCATAAATATCGTGATAATCAGACAGGCGATCGGCTTGTAAAAGTCATGGGGTTCCTGACTGACCTAAAGGTTTTTTATAATTATCATTGCAGCATGAGCTAAATCCAGAATTTTGTTTCAGAATCTGAGACAAAGCTACCGGTTCCCTTTACTAAAGAGTTGGTACATACTGCATGTAATTATACCTTGCTTTCAGACGACTCAAAGAACATTCTTGTACATCTCAATCATTCATGCCGTGATTAGAGACATGTGGGAGCCATGATGGTGAGCAGGGTTTTGTTTATAGAGTTGCCATGGTTGCCATCATTGTCTGAAAATGTAAATGTAATGAAAATTGTAGGTTGCACTTGTTATAGTTTGATAGCGTTGTATGAAAGGCAGTAATTCCCATGTGCAGACTTGTGTAAACGCTATTGTTTACAATATTTCCTCTCGATATCGTGTGCGAAATTGTACAGTCATAGGTTTTAGGCCTGCAAAAGATATTATCATGTTTTTCTTTGTGCTGCTGTTGTTGCTGTTGTTGTTAATTGTTGATGTATATTGCACACTGATCGGGAAGATTGCTGATCTAGTGAGTGACTTTTGGCAAAAGTAAAACAATTATTATACTTTTTTTGTTTATATTCCAAAACTTGAATGTATACACCCTTTTTATCTACTACATAAGCATTTGCTTAAATACCGTTTATTTCATAGTATGTCACCAGTACTCTACTCACCGTTGTCTTTAAACTCATTTTAGAAACATGTTTATATGAGTTTAATGAAATTGAAAAAAATTGGACAACGTAATTATGTCATCGTGTTGTTTTGGGGGAGCTAAAATACATCCCCTTTTCAACACCTGAGATATAAAGTGAGACAGAGATATAGATGGGCAGGGGTAAAACGGGGAGGGACAGGAAGGATAGAAAACGTGGGAATATGCATATAAAATCAAGAGAGAAAGGGTGGTCGAGGCTGTGACTAGCAGAATAAATTTAGGAGAAAGATAACAAAAGGAAAGGTTAGCGAATACAAAAGGGGGATAGTAATTGAGAGAGAGAGAGAGAGAGAGAGAGGAGACAGAGAGAGAGAGAGAGAGAGAGAGAAAGAGAGAGAGAGAGAGAGGGGGATGGACACGATATTGTAAGCGATGGGAGAAAAGTGAATGCTAAGGGGAGAGAGAGAAAAGAGAGAGAAAGAGACAGAGACATAGAATACATTTTAAAAATCGAACATTAAAAGAAGGAACGTATCAACCCTGTAAGATAGATAGAGAGAGAGAGAGAGAGAGAGAAAAAAAAAGAGATAGTGTGAGGGAGAGATAGAGAGAGAGAGAGATCAGGAGATCGTGCAGATCAATACGAGTAAGGAAAAACGTGGCAAAGAGGGCGTGCGTCAAGTATCTGCAACCAGTATGGATTGACCCCTCTCGTTTGGTTTTAAATGGTAGGCTATTTGCTTCAAGTCTATTTCGCAATTTCAATAATGAGGCAGAGGAAACCATCATGTCATTTCAAGAACCAAAATATAAATAACCAATACAATACTACACAAGCAGACATGCAGCTAGAAATGTATCCTACCATGTCTTCTAGCAAATGCAAATGATATAGGGGAGGGGTGTGCAAATGGCAGCTACAACGCCGACCCCAATCGTCTCTGTGACATTATAGACACAATCAGGAAGCACTAATAGGTCATAACAAGTACACACAATGAACCAACAAGATGAAACGTGTTAACATTTAATAATAACTCATTCTTTTAATGTACAGTTCAGAAATATCCTTAACAATTATTGTAATAAGCGATACTGTTTAACGCGGCGCATCTTCTTCAAGTCATTGACTCTATGGATATTTTCTCACTTTTAGTGTAGGGTCTGCGGTATAGACTAGTAAGCCCAGCGAGTGGTTATTAGTTTATAGGGAACGCCCCCGCGCCGTCTCCGCATGCGCACCTCTACGGCACGACCCGAAACCAGTGCTCTCGTTTGCGATTGAAATAGAGGCAGGCATGTACATTTAATGGATAGCTAGAGCATGTGAATGCAATGCATAGAGGGTGCTTATATAGCTAGCCCTGTTTCGTGTATCATTATTGACATTTCACACTTTTTATTTCGCTTTAGTCTCAGTACTTAAATTGATTACGTCTTAACGGGCGTTTTGTTACTTCAAATTGATACTCGTCTCTGCTAGGTAATAAACATCAAGATTCAAGTTTCACTTTCCTTTCATCTGCCATTTGGAAATAGGCCAGGGATATCAACATCGATTGCTGCTTTAATTCCGGCCGGTTGGAGCCCCATACACCGATAACCATCGACGGGAAAAGGACGGGTCTTATTTTTTCGTGTTCTCCTTTGAGGGTAAGTCCGTTTTTATAAATGTTCGAATGTGTAACTGGTCAATGCTTGGAAAAAGGTGCTTATTTTCATCCATTATGTTAATGAATACCGAGGCAACACGCGCTGGTAATTTATATAGAGGGTTATCAGGAAAAAGGAGGATATATATATATATATACGAATACGCATGCTTAATCATGAACAAAACGTTACGTAATTTGAGTAGAAGAAGGATTATTGAAACTCTCTCTCTCTCTAACTCTCTCTTTCTCGAATGCTCTCTCCCCCCCTCTCTCTCTCACTCCTTTGTCACAATACTTAACAGTCAAATCTGATTTATTTCCAGGAAAGCATTTAGTATATTAACATGCTAACGAGGAGAACCATCACGGTTCAATTGGCACCCCTCCTTGTCATTCATACCTCCTTCTATTTGTCTCTCCTCCTTTCAAATCATGTATCATCTTTAAACACACGGTATAAAAAGGGTGCCGATACAAACCTTCCTAAACTAAGGAGGTACATACATTCAGTTATTAGAACGCTCACTCTTAATTAAAACGTTGTCGTGTTTCATTTATGAAGTAAGAACAATAAATAGTTGAGGACTTATACCATTTAGTTAATATTAAATAGCTCTAAAGACAATCTCTGAAAGTGCTAACGATTCGGAATAACCTGTGCTCATGCACAGTTCTTCACCAAGCGGGGAAGAAGTTTCGATTGGCTCAAAATGTTAACTTGTATAATCTCCATAAATATACCAGACTTCGATGAAGACAAACCTAATTGCAACCCTAACCCTATATCTTTGAAGAAATAAATCCTGGAGCAATTGAAACGGGAGCATAATGACCGGTCACCAAATTATGACTTTTTGTCAGAATTGTACGTGACTTCCAAGTGCTCGAAACAGAGTATATATAGTCTATGCATACCAAACTAAATGGAAAAATAAATTAATTGATAGATACATGAATAAATAGATTGGTAAATAATAATAATGATAGTAATAGTAATAATGATAATAGTATCAATACTACTACATGTACTTCTAATAATAATAATGACGATAACAGTAATAGTAATTATAGTAATAATCATTATTTATATCATGATGATATAAATACTGTGAAGTAAGGAATGTTTGCAAAAGTGTTTCGGTGTGGAAACCAGACTACGGATCATTAAATTGAGGTCGTTTTACCAAAAACAAAACTAGACAATCGTAACAATAGGATTGTCGGATTCCTGAAATAACACAGCGAGGCTTCCTATTGTGTCGGGAGGGTTAGCATGGCGGGGGTGCTGTGGAGTAGAACGTGGTCATACGAGTATACTTTCGAAGGATTGGTAACAACAAATATGACAGAACTGAGATTTAAAATATTAACAACTCGTAGCGTTCACACACAGGCAAGTCTAGTCTATGTTTCGATTTGTGTCTTACTAATTTTCATTGACAGTGATATAAATATTATTTGAATAAATCGATATATGAATGAATAATTTCCTGAGTTAAACAAAATCATGAATAAGTAAGTAAATAATGAATATATAAATAAATAAATAAATAATTATATAAATAAACCACTCAATAGATTAATAAACAAACGAATCGATCAAAAGAAAATCAGTGAATCAAAAGATAGACATGTAAAGGACTGGCTACTTTGATTAGACAGCTTAACAACAAGAAAATATTGTCAGGATATCACTTACACATGTTCTTCTATTTTGCATGACTACTAATAAAGCAGAGGTGTGACATTGACGACTATTTGGAAGAAGGGGGGGGGGGGGGGGGGGGGGTCGTTGTTGATATTTTTCCTGTGGCCCCATGACAAATATAAAAACAAAATCAGATGATCATCAATAAGAAGTGAAGCACGATCATTTATTCTATAGTATGCCCCTAAAGGTACTTAAATATACCTGCTGGTTTATTTTTGGAACTACATTTATCATAATTATGTCAAAAAGGAATTGCAATAATGTGTATACCACAATACCTTCTTCAACCTTTTAAAAGAATCTGAAATAGATAACATATAACTGACATCACAATCATCACAGTTGACTGAACTATATGAACGACTGACACCCTAAAATACCCCGACTGTGACAATGGTTTGAATTCCTAACCCAAGTTTGAACTCTGGCCATGCAAACTTGGTATTTATGCTTATTTTTCACAATAATTATTTATCAAATGTGAATGGGTATTACGTCGGAAGAGCACATCTTATAATTATAAGCAAGCTTGAACTCTGGCCATGCAAACGCGGTATTTATGCTTATTTTTCACAATAATTATTTATCAAAAGGTAATGTGCAACGTCGGAATATGATTACCTATAATTATTAGCAACCTCACAGATCTTATTGAAAATGCACTGAAATCGTAGGCAATATAGGGAGTGCCAATTTTGGGAAGATATAACAGTACGATTATGAAGGTATTTCCGTTGCATCGATGTATGGTCTTTGATGTATACATGGCAACAAACTAAACAGATAAGGCCTATATTTTTTTTTTAAATATTAAATTACTCTTGACGTGAATTGCTGTTCTTCCTCTAAATTGAGACCCCTCATTAGACAGGTTTAAGCGTAAATCTGCAGTTAATGGATATGTTCTCTAAATTCAAATGAATATTTAAACTAAGTACATGTACCGATTTAATATATGTATCAATTTCTTTAGACTTGAACTATTTAGCCATGCGGGTATTTATTTACTTCCTATTTTTGTTTTCACGTTGTACATAGCCCTGTTTTAGTGTATTTTTAAATATTTATGTCTATGTACTTGTCTTGTACCTTTCCGGGTCTTTACATATGTGAAACTTTCGTTTTTACTCCCACCACAAACGCATATAACTGTGACACCAAATATGCAAGAGTATCTTCGTTAGAATGCGGAAGTTTTACACGACAGGGGGTGAAATGGACCTTTAACTTGAGCTCCTGGTGAAGTCATAAAGAAAGAGAGAGAGAGAGAGAGAGGGGGGAGAAAAAAGAGAGAGAGAGACAGAGAGAGCGAGAGAGAGAGATTCATCATCGGGTCACGGTAAAGGTCAAGGGGAGCT